>JXPE01032643.1:0-13404 GCA_001015215.1 Holcocephala fusca
AATGCAATCCTTCTATTATTACTTGAAAGTATTGTCAATTCCAAATTCTTTTTAGGAACAATTCTCTTTTTCCATCATCATCATCCCAGAATTTGAAACTACATTAGCAAAAAAATTTTCATTTAAATCATCATAGATTTTCTTTTCCAATTAATTTTAATATAAAAAATTCTTAAATCTTGGTCTTGATTGGCCTACTTAATCCTTTTGTACTTTAAGATCCTTTTAACTTTTAATCGGATAGCAAAGAAAAATAATTTAAAAATTTCTTAGGAATAAAGAAAGGCAGGATACTATAGAAAAATTCTTCATCCAAAATAGTAATAAATGCTGTTGCCATCTGGATTTTTCTTTTTCATAAAAGTAGAAAACCGACTTTTTACGAAGTATCAACATTTAAAATTGTAAGTTTGATTTGTTCGATTTTTCTATATTTTTTGTAAGACATTTGTTTTGCTGAACCTCTCTATGCGAATCAAGTTTTCAAATGGCTATCTCAAAACGTTTTACAATTAGAATATATTCTGAGCTTGAAATATGGTCCTAAAGAAAATCAATTTAACGATTATGTGAGCATATTGGTATGAACTTAACAAGAGAAATCAGGTTATCGAAACGTTTATGGATTGCTGCTAAATGATAAAATCTCTGATAACTTAACATCATCTTTATTTAAGAATAGTTTTGAGTATGAAAAACTACAACCAATACTGAATGATTGATTTCTTCCGAAGAAGAGATTATAATGGAAGAATCTTTCAGTTCCCAAAAACTTTAATAGCATACTTAACATAAAAATTATAAAAAAAAAACAGAAAACAATGGATTAAAAACTCGCCTACAGGGATAACATTTTTTGTTGTTCTTGAGCCTATATCATGAAATCCTACAAACACAAGGATAATGAACCAGATTTTTATGGATTTTTACATTAACTTTCCTTTTTTTTATTCTCTCCTAAGCAACCTAAATTAAAAACCTCTACTTTTCGTACCTCAATTCATCCACCCATAAGGTAACTAACTCATCCCTGTTCCACAATTTTACCTGCAGCATTAAAAGAAATTCTTAAAAGAAATTCAAAAAAGGATTCAGTAAACCTAAGATATAAAATTCGCAACTTGTAAAGGATTCATTGCTACAGCCTAAAGTTTTATATTTGCAAAAAACAAAAAAGCATAAAAATCAATCGCATTGTGGGTGTTTCACCCTTTACCATCGCAATATAATATAAAATGAACCAAAGATATTTTGCAGTATCTTTTCTATCTCTGAAAATAGAATTCACCAATAGCGAGGGACGATAAATGTCTTAGATACCCAGGCAACAATAAAAGGACACATTCTGACGATACCAAAAATAAAAGAACTACAAAGAAGTAGACCGAAGTAGTATCTTATAAAATTGTAAGGATTCTGTCGACGGGGATAAAAATGAGATCCCATTATCTTAAGACATTGCAATTTTATGTCTGTTGAAATTTGTAGACGTGAGAGAAATTTCAAATTTACGGCCAAGAAATGACTTGTTTCTGTCCTCGACTTCAATTCCAATGGCAACTTGAATGGAAATGAGGTCAACTGCTAAAACACAAAATGTCAAGTGACATATTTTTTAAGCTCATTATTGAAGAAATTTATTTTCTTGAAGAGAGTGCGAAAATGCTTTAACTGAAAAATCAGAAATATGAGCTCTACGTGAGTATAAAAAAACTTCCTTAAAAAACTAACACACTGATATTTTAAAAATCAAAATAAGTCCTAAATCTACTTGAAATTCAAAAAGGAGCAATACTCGCATTTACAAGAAGCAAATTTCCTTTATTATACAAATTTGAACTACACTTTTAGTGTTGTAAATAATTTATGAATATTTGCAATGAAATGCATATGTCCTTAAGTGCAATAAATTAATGAGGCTCGCTAGTAGCTTCTTTTTATTTGATCTAAAGCAAATAGTAATGCTTCAACAGACACCTTATCATCCTGAGAAGTCCATACTTTTGTTGCTTCTGACCAAATTTGTTCAAAATCCTTTAAATTAATATCAGCCTTAGAGAAAATTTCTTGTAATTCTTGTTTAGAACGTGGAACTAAATAGTCTCTGTGACTTAAGCCAAATTGAGTAGGTATTGAAGGATTCAAAAGTGCCTTAACATTAGTCTCTGTTGGTAAACTTTCACGATCAGCTGAACAGTACTGAGATGGTAAACTTGGATATGCATGAAAATCTTCCCCAGCTGCAAACATTTCACAATTTTTATCATCTTCAAAAATACTCTGACATTGATTTTGATATGTTGTTAATATTGTTGGATCGAATTCTCTTTTCGTATCAGTTTTTTCCATATCAGGCAAAGGGACAAAAATATCAAATAAATTTAAAGCATCCTTCACTTTAATATTATTTTCATCATCAATGAAATTGAAATATTTGAAAACAATTCGAAGTTTTCTCTCATTTATTGGAATGTGGTGCCTCAATAAAACTTCAATAAAATAATTCCAGCTGCAAGTCTCCCATACTTCGTTTTCATCAAGTTCAGTACGAACATTGTAGAAATACTGGTATTTTTTTAGATAGCGTCTGAGAAGATTAATGTTCGCAATTGATTCGTAAAGTTCCAGTTTTTCAGGATCAAATTCCTGGTTATACATTAAGCATTTCGCCCGGTATTTGTCTTTTGGGGAAGGTTTTCCAAATGTGATATTCGGGGGCAAATAGCAAGTAATGCCCGTTCTAAAAGTATTTTTGAGTATAAAAAAAAAGATCTTAGTAAAAATATAGCCACAATTTTAATAAAGCAAAAAAAATAAAAGCTGTGATAAGAATTCTATGTTTAGTTTAGAATTTTATATACCAAACTCAATAACTTGAGTTAAATCCTTGAAATCACCAACTTTCAGATAAAATCAAGTCATTTACATTTAGCAAAGAGTGTGTTCCAGAAGACTTGAAGCAAGTCATGTAAAAATTAAATCTTCAGCTTCAATCAAAGTTAGCCTATCTTTTGATAAAATTTACAATATAGACCAAAATTAACAAACACACCCTTCGACCAAATCTTCAAAGTATATTAAAATCAGTCCAAATATCAATAGAATCGAAGATAGTTAGACCAATTTTGAACTAAATCTTCAATGAGGACCAAAATCATTTCAATTATAAATTGAATTTTTAAAGTACACCAAAGTCAATCTATTTTCTGATCAGATGTTTAACGTATTTCAAGATCAGTCAAACTCTCCTTCAGATATTTTAAATTTGACCTCATCTTAAGTTAAACAATTGATTAGATAATCAACTTATAGTAAATTTAAACTAACTTTATATAAAATTTTCAATCTGTTCTAAAACTGCTTAGATCAGATTTTCAAAACAAAAAAATTTAACCAAGCAAATTCGAATAAAAATTAAACCAAAATTCAACTTGATCTTTACTTAAATGAAGGTGTCGCTAGACGAGATTTAGTTCGCTTTTTGTAATCTCCTTCAGTAAGTCCCAAAAAACAGCAATCTGTTGGATCAATACAAGATTTCATAATTCTTTTTACATAGGCTCCCGAAGAGTCTGAAGAATTGACAACACCAAAAGTTGCATTAGGATCAAACGAAGCTCTGTCGTAGCTACACAAATTCCATTTAGTTTTCTTTTATTAAAATTTTCAAACTTATTGAAAATTAAATACTTGCGAGATATTTGTTCCGAGGGATTATAGTCCTCATGACTGCGAACATACATTTCATGTTTATATTGAGATTCTCGAAGAACTTGATCATATTTTTTTCGCGGTAAAATTAAATCATATAAATTTTCACTTTTTTCACTTAATTTACCAAAAGTTTGACTAAGATTTGTAACTTCAGGTGGTTTAGATATTCCTGGACGTGGTTTAGCAAGGGGATGACGTTTATAATTCAACTCTTCCATAAATTTACATTCAAACTCCTTAAATGGACTTACTGTCTCATATAAGGTTTTTGAAATACTTTCCTCATAAAATGGTCTAATAACATAAGGACTTGATTTCTCTTCTAGACCTGCATCCCTTTGCTTTACCATGGATCTAGCAAGATTCTCTTCTGAGTAATCTTTTAACAATGATTCAACTGTTTCGTTTCGAACTGATTTTTGTCCAGCCTTGTATAAAAAACGATAAAGAGAGTATATAAAAAAATTTTTAAGTTTAGTATCATCAATAAAAATGTGTAAAATTACCGGACAAATTACAGAAAATCTATCAATAATTTGTCGTTGATTTTCCATGGCTCAGATTGGTATAAAATTGCAAGGAAATTTAACGTGAAGCTCTAAAATATAAAAAAAAATGCTCGTTGACAGGAAAAATTATTAAAATGTCACCTCCTGCTGCGATTGGAAATAATTTACTTGAACTACCAGAAATATTTGAAAAAATAAAAGACAAAAACAATCATTCAAGGATTCCTTAAATAGACTAAATTTTTATTGGGAAGTCTATCCAACTTCTATCTAAAAAATGAACCATTTCTATGGCTTGTGTTTGTACTTTGCAATATCTAAGTGTTGCACTAAAGATCCAAGAAAAATATTGAGACTTAATTTTTTATGAATAAGCGCCTGCAACCTACAATTTTAATCCTTGAAGTTTATTTTGAACGACCAACAGAAGAAAATAAATTCTTTGCTAGAAAATTTGCATCAAGTAAAATAATTTATCACTGTGTCTCTGCTAGAAACATATAAAAATACTTCCTTCTTACAAAAGCAAGTGCAAAAAACTTAACAAATGTATTTAAGGACATAAAACACTGCAATATTTTCATAGAAAAATTAGCATATTCCTGAATTCAAAACTGCTGCGGAACGTACCCATTTAAGGAAAAAATTTGTAAGAAATTTACATTAGAAGAACTATGAACCTGTTGAATCTTACAACTAATAAAAAATAGTAATACTAACAATTTCTCGAACGTGTACTAAATAAAATAAAACAAAGTCCCAATTGATCTCAAATTGATAATAAAATTAGTGTTATACAGGACTTGGTCTGACATCAATCTCTACTCTGGATTTTTCAAATATAATAAAAAATAAAATAACAAGAAACACAAGGATGTAATCAATACCTCACAGGATCTAGAATGTTTTATTAAATTTGAAATTTTCAAACAAAATATTTTTAAGCTTTGAAACTATGAACTGATGTAGAGGCCACAGGCCAATAGAAACAGGAAGGCTTATCTTTCCCACAAGAAAAATAATTCTTGTTTAATTTTTAACAGTCNCCTGGATTTTTCAAGTATAATAAAAAATAAAATAATAAGAAACACAAGGATGTAATCAATACCTCACNCTCTGGATTTTTCAAATATAATAAAAAATAAAATAACAAGAAACACAAGGATGTAATCAATACCTCACAGGATCTAGAATGTTTTATTAAATTTGAAATTTTCAAACAAAATATTTTTAAGCTTTGAAACTATGAACTGATGTAGAGGCCACAGGCCAATAGAAACAGGAAGGCTTATCTTTCCCACAAGAAAAATAATTCTTGTTTAATTTTTAACAGTCACAACACTCTAGAGCCCGTACAAGTTTCATTTATAGCTCACGTTATTAAAAAAAACTGAAATAAAGCCCACGTTTTTTCCTTAAGGCTTTCAATTCCATTTTAAGTACATTTTTGCTATTATTTGCAACGCTCCCAGCATATGCATTTTTTATGCAATGAGAGCATAGCACATTGAACAGATCTAGGGAAGTATTTCTAGTAAATAAAGAAAAAATTTCTATTTTCGAATGCGTTTTTACAAATTTTAAAATCTTAAACCTTTCTTAAACCTTTCTTAAACCTTTCTTAAGTTTCATATTCCCTGGTTGATTCACAGATATTTTAACTCTAAAATGTCATTAAGTTTTCTTCACTTTTTCTCATAATTTTAGATTAAAGACCTTATCGGTTGCAATCAATCGTTCTACATACTCTCTCAAGTACATTTGTAAACTTTCTCTTTCGTTAAGGACGATTCCAAATTCAAATTATTGCCAAAATTATTCATTAATTGGCCTACTATCTCTGAAGGAATAGTATTACTAACTTGCAAGACTTACATATGTCTATGTACGTGCATAGCTTGATTCTTTTCATGCAAAGGATTAAAACGATCTACTAAAACCTTATCCTTAAGACTCTCTTCCAAAAACTTCTTCGTCCTTATTAAGCGGGAAGTTTTTCAATTTATGAAATTCTAAAAACCAGTTTTATGCAGGAAATTTCACTTATTTTTATCCTTTTTTCTTTAAATATTTATTTAAAAGAACTCCATCTATCATCATCACTCTCCTCCCTTTTCCCTTACATACTGCATAAAGCTCATGTCGTACATCTTTTAAGGGATGCAAATCGTAAATGAAAATTACAGCCAAACTGAAGTTTCATGTCTTTTTAAAGAGCATGTCTTTCGTCAGCAGGATACAATCAGGTGAACTAGGATCTTATCTTTCTGAGTTTTTGCTGATACTTGAGGATGCTGTTAAAAAATACTTAAAGGTTGCATAAGAACTAGTGCATAGCATCCTTCATGATGATGATGATGATGATGATAAAAATTCTGCACACATGCTACTTTGACTGATATCTGCAGTACTTTATAAGATTTTGTTTTTGTTTTTTTATTTTTTTGACAAAAATTGGCTATAAAAGGAAAGTTTCAACAACAGCAGCAGGAGGATTTTTTACTATGTGACATTAAGAAGAGCGACAGACGTGTCTAATGACCTTAAAATAGCACGTGCCCTCTTTTTTAGATTAAAAATACACTCACTTGCATCTTTAAGTTCAAAAAGTTAATAGTATTAGTAGATTAAGCAAAAAGAAGTAAAACCGACGTCATAGCATTATGAAGCCACTAATTTGGGTAGCATAATTTTAAGTGTAATTTGGGGAATAAATCATTCCTGACTCCTCCTCTAGTGAACACACCTTGCACTTAAATAAAGTGCTAATTACTTGAATTTCGTGAATTTTTAGGCAAGAGATATGTAAACGTTTTTTATCCATAAAATTTTTTAATTCAATTTAAAGAGAAAAATCAATATGTCTTTTAATTACATAAAGAAGCCTATGAATAAATGTTAACCTCTTTACAATCAAAAAAATATTAACTCAAATGAATTGCCTAANCAGCCTATGAATTAATGTTAACCTCTTTACAAGCAAAAAAATATTAACTCAAATGAATTGCCTAATATTTGAATAATTTATTCCTCCCTTTTGGAAAAATGCCTTACCCTTTAAATTGCTTAATTAGTCAAATATATCCTGCATGAAAAGGGAAGTACTGAAAGAAATCCCAGTGCACAGTATCATGTTGATATTACATTAAACTGAATGGTGAGTAAAAGAATATCTCACCTGAAAGGCTTTTGAATCCTGATGAGAAAGACTGGCTCATATGTGTACGTTTAGTAATTTTTTTTGGACGCATGATGCAAAAACCGCCTAGGGTGCTCAGCAGATTAACTCCTATCTGATTTCATAATAACGCTACATCACATACTGCAAAAATGATCGTGGCAACATTAAAGGAATTAAAATTAAAACTTCTTCATTATCCTCCACAAAATAATTCCTTACAACTTTGCTTTTTTTTCTACAAATTTCATCCTTGACGACTTGATACACAATGTATTTATCTGATAATAGGATAAAGAACTATTGTCAATTTCTAAGAAACCAATAAATCTTACCACAACACTGCTTTCCACTTTGTCAATGCATCAATGGTTAACTTTATAGATTCTTTTCAATTGTGGTAAATTGGGGCAGAGAGTAAAACAAAATTATGAAAAGTATTCAATTTTTTTCCAAATAAAAATAATTCGTCCCAGAAAAGGTTAATCCTTTTGTAAATCAGCAAGTTTCTACCGAAAATTAAAAGAAAAAAAAGGATGCCCTACAAATTGATTGTACCTTAAAAGCTCTAAATACCTTAAAAGACAAGCCACAAAGTAAAAACAAAAAGGTAAGTTTTACTATAAAATTTGTATAGGATTAATTTCCTACATTTTTGCATTAATGCAGTGTGTTGTATTCTTTCGTGTGGAAAAAAAATTACCCACCTTAAATAGATTTGCTTTGGTAAAACTCCATTGAACTGAGTCAAACTGAATCGAAACGTATGGAGCTATTCTATTCTGAAAGTGTCTACTTTGAAATCCTCTTCCCAATTTTTTTTTTTTACAATCCTTTTATTATGCACTTTAAGCAATAATTGCTCTTTTTCACATCCTTCGTCCTTCACAAAGGATTTTTCGTGAAATTGGTTTACATATTTCATTTTTTTAATTTCCCAAAGAAAATTTAATTATTTTTACAACAAAGAGTGAGAGTATATCAACATCCATACAACATCCATTCGACCGCATGGAACTTTTATATCCTACAAAAGGGAATATTTAAATAACGTGCTAATATTATGATAGCGTATACTTCTGATTATTATTTTCATTAGTAATAGCCTGACAAGGTTCTATTTCAAACTTTGCTCTTGCTACTGTCATTTCACAGCAATTTCCAATGAATGATATTTTCCACATTGCAATTTAAATGAAGCCCATTAAGGATTATTGGTTTGTTTCTTTACTTTCTTCTTTTCATTAACACCACATTAACTAATTTGATGGATTTTAATAATCCTGCAGAACTAAAAGTATTAAAAAAGGGGGATTTTTGCAGGATATTCATTTTTTTTTTAACAATTGTAGACCTTTAGTTGATTTGTTTTGGGATGTGAAAAGGGATAAGAGGGAAACTTTTTAATTTGTTGCATCATTTTATTGGGAACATAACGAAAGGGATGCATTTCAGAAGGATTCATTTATGAGGTGTCTTATTTTAATTTAAAGAATTACATGAAAGAGATTACTCAGGAAGGTTTGCTGTTACCACTACTTTATAAAACTTATAGTAGAAAATTAATGAAATTTTTTGTTTTATTTTGAAAAACTTAACAAAATTGATTTTTTTATTGTCACAACACAAGCTTTATGAAATCGACACTTTCGATGTTAGTGAAATATGACTAAGAATGAAATCAAATGTTACCTATGAAAAAATGGTAATCGTCCTTTTTCCTATAGAGCCAGTCTATCATTCTCATCTAATGCACAATTGGAATCATATTTCTCTAGGATTTAGAAAATTACATAGATAAAAGTATTAGTTGAGATCATCCTCAACAAAATTTTGTGTTCAATCTCAAGTATATTGAAGAGATATTAGACGAATATGCTGTAAGAATCAAAGCAGATCTTCAATATTCAGTGATGATCAGAGAATAAGAATAATATTTTTACCTAACAGATTGGACATCCTGAAATTAGTGCAGCGTTATAGAAGTCTTCTTATAGCAAAATTTAAAGAATGGACCTTATTTCTATAATTAGATATCTTGTGTGGAGGAAGGCTGTCATATTTTTGAAAGTATTAAAAATATAAATTCCATTTGTTCAGATAATTTTTCCTCAAATCTTACAAAATACGAGTGTGGTTTTATATCTGACTTTATTGAAAGGAGAAATTGTAAGCAAAATTTTCTTGTAGTGTTAAGAATGTATTTTCAAAAAGGAACACTACAGAGATCCAATCTAACAATTGATCGATCAATGATTGATTAGTGCTGCTGATCTTCTTTTAAGCCCTTAAATATTTCAACTCAAATTTTCAAAACATTTTTTCATACTATTTTTATAAAAACTTACTAGGCAGAGAGGTGGGTGGAAAAAATGTTTTTTTTTTATCAATTTTCAGTCCAACAATAGTAGTAGAGAGGTATCTCTCCAAGAAATTCGTCGAATTCATCTTTCAATTTCTGCATCCTGGAGTACACACCAAGTGTACATTAAGGCAATCTGATTATTACTAAAAATATTGATTACACATCCGTAGAATTTTAGGATTAAGATTAATTTCATTTGAAGAAAGACTACCACTAAGTTATCAAAAATATAAAACATAGCATTGTTAAGTGATACTAAAAAAAAATTCTTCAATCATCTTTGAATATTTTTTGAAATCATTTATTGAAATTCTAATCGAAACATAACAAAAGCTTACGTGTCTTTTTTCTACATAGAAGTGAACAGATTTCTCTTGGATCGAATTTTTAACACCATGGTATTCGATCCAGCATTTAAGCTTTTGAAAATTGATTACAAAGCAAAATGAAACTAAGAAAAGAAAAAAAGTTAACTAAATAAAAAGTCAGGTTAACCAATCAAAGTGTTTGCTTTTTTCAGAATTAATAAATTTCCAGTACAAAATAAAAGACTTTTATCACAAAAAACGAAAAAAACAAACTAAATTATTCGCGATAATTTTTAAGTCGTATCCAGTCGTATCTTTCTAATATCGTGGGCTTTGTGAAAAATTCGATGCAATGCATTGTGAAAAGTGGGTGTAGATATGCTATCTATGAATTACTCTCAAGGACTTCAAAAATTAATTATCTAAACGAAAAACATTAAAGTTATCAGACTTTTCTTATCTCTGAGTATTAAAAAGTTTTTTTTTAAGTGAAACAACTGATGTTTCGAAATTTCTTTTAAAATCTGATTGTTCATCGTTCGAATCATACAAATTGATTAGATCTATGCCAGTTTTGGGACCATAAGAATAATACTACTGTGTTCAAAAATTAAGGTGAATTGCTAAAAAACAAAAACAATCTTTACTTAGTCTACTACGTGTATGTGATATAATGCGCTTATGTAAAAGATTTTTCTAATCCTCGAAATAGACAGTCTAAAAGGTCCTCCTTCGATATAGCCTTCAAAATGACCAACAATTCATTCGGGTTGAATCTCTTGTATGAACTCTTAAAGTTGCCGCATTCGGAGCATTTTTTTTTTAGTTTTGAAAATAGATAGAAGTTATACGGTGAAAAATCAAGGAAATACTGTGGCTGCGAAACGATGTGTGAGTCTGATTTTTGGTGAAATATTCCCAAATAATCAATGCAATGTGAGACATCAGGTTATCGTAATGCAATACCAAAGAGCTAGTTATCTACTCGTAATTCTGATCTCTTTTTTGGACTTANAGGTGAAAAATCAAGGAAATACTGTGGCTGGGAAACGATGTGTGAGTCTGTTTTTTGGTGAAATATTCCCAAATAATCAATGCAATGTGAGACATCAGGTTATCGTAATGCAATACCAAAGAGCTAGTTATCTACTCGTAATTCTGATCTCTTTTTTGGACTTACTTCACACAAAAATTGCATAATATTCAAATAATAATCTTTGGTAAAAGTTTGACTACGTGTAAGACGTTTATGGTACATCACACCATGCTAATCGAAGAAAACTTTTAACATGACCTGGACGTTTTAACAATCTTAATATGATCTTTTCGATTTTGCTTTACTTTTTGCACGATATACGCTGGATTGGTATATTATTTCGGAATCACAGGCATAAATTAAAGTCATATTTCCAATAATAATGCATTTCATTATTGACTAATAGTTGAAAATCATCTTTACACTGTTAAAGCGATGATTTTTTCGAAGAAATTGGAATTTTTGAAAACCAATCGTAATGTTGCAAGTTTTAGACAGAAAACATATTTTTAGAACAGCGTTAACAGATCCTTTTGAAATACAAACAATACCAGCAATATTTCAAATTACTAACCAACGATTTTTAAATACAAGTTCTTTGATTTACTTCACATGATTCTCATCGTCTATCGGACTGCTATTTATTTTCGACGTATAGTACTTTCTCTGCTTTTTTTGGAGTTTTTATTTCACTTTTAACACTTTTTTCTCGATATACATTGACCATCAAAGCCAATTTCTAACATTTCACGCATTTGAATTGCCAAAAATTTATTCAATAAACGAAAATTTAATGTAAACTCTTTGCTCAACAAAATCTGACTTTTTTTATAATCAACGTAAGACATTTTTTCTATGCAAACAAAACAAGTGTGTCTCCAAAGCTAGCTTAATTTTTAAATACAGTAGTAGTAAATATTCTTCTCAATATCTGTTTGCGTTTCTGCAATGTCTCACGATATGTTTTTACGTTGACACTTTTTTTAATTCACTCATCTCATTCGTTNCTTTTTCTCAATATCTGTTTGCGTTTCTGCAATGTTTCACGATATCTTTTTACGTTTACACTTTTTTTAATTCACTCATCTCATTCGTTTACTTACTTACCATTCTTTTATAAATCAATAAATGAAATCAACTTTCTTTAAATCGTACAAAGCCTCAAACCTGTGCATTACTTATGCAATGATTGATCCACATAGAAAATTAAAACAATTCATAATTGGCTTATAAATAAAATTCTTACAGTTTGATTGATTACAAATGTTGATTACCAGAAATTTTAGCATTAAGCAAAATGACTTATAAAAATTAGTGCGCAATTATGTTTTATTCAGGATGAAGCCATTAGATATCACGTACCACAAGAAAGAGTAGCCATACTTGAAATTTAAATGGACATTTATTGGACATTCGTTTTGATAAAAACACAATTTATAATCAAAAAAAAAAAAAACAAAGAAATGTTTAATTAAAAAAAAATATATGAATTTAAGTTTAATCATATTACATATCTGTTAATCAACAAGTTTTTTAATTGCATTTTTAGTAAGATGATAATCAATCATTCATACATGAGCTGCCACTAAAATGATGAATCTTCCCAAATCATATAATGCTCCAGAAATAGATAGGTCTCAAGAGCAATTCTCTCAATTCTCTGTAAAAACCATCCCAAAAAAACAANAAAAAAAAATATATGAATTTAAGTTTAATCATATTACATATCTGTTAATCAACAAGTTTTTTAATTGCATTTTTAGTAAGATGATAATCAATCATTCATACATGAGCTGCCACTAAAATGATGAATCTTCCCAAATCATATAATGCTCCAGAAATAGATAGGTCTCAAGAGCAATTCTCTCAATTCTCTGTAAAAACCATCCCAAAAAAACAATCCTATACATTTTTTATATTAAAAAAGTGAATAGTAAGGCAAAAAGTTAAATATGCCTCGTTAGTTACAATTATAACATCCTTGAAATCCTTTTTGTATTAACGAAAACAAATATGTTCACTTCCACACTTTAGTCGACAAATTCAGTAGGTTTTAGTGGTAGACTTCTCATATGTACAGAGCGAATCTTAAGAAGTTAGCACTTACTCAAAGTAAATTTTCTGTTATGGAAAAAACAAGGATCTGAAGAAAAAGATATGATCTAAAAATAATCGAAAAATATATTTAAATCAATCAGAGATTTTTTTGAATAAAAATAAAACTTGAATAAGAGCTTTTCCTTACGTACAAAGGAACTTAGTGTATGCATTTTTCACCTTACAAAAGTGTATGT
>JXPE01032696.1:0-10921 GCA_001015215.1 Holcocephala fusca
CTTTTCTATGTCTAACCTGATGGCTACGGTTGGTTATTTTTTAAACGCGTTGATTAATACATTGTTTTGGAATACGTTTAGGGCCTTGAGTGTACTATGTTGATTGCGGAAACCGAATTGAAAATCTGGAATAATACCAAGTTCGTTCGTATACTCAATTAACTTCAGAGCCACAAACTTTTCAAACAACTTAATAATAAAAAGTAAGAATTGTGATCGGTCTGAAGCTTGTTGGTAGATGACCAGGCTTCATTGATTTTGGTATAGGACAAAGAATTGCATATTTCCAGATTTTGGGGAAGTAGCCAATATTATAAGCGTGGTTGACAAGTAAAGCAATCTTAACAAAGAGGAGACTAGAAAGCTTCTGTACTGAGTTGTTAGAAATATTTTCGAGTCCTGGGGATTTATTTGGATTTCTTACTTTTGTCATGTCTTTAAGGGTCTCCGCCGTTACAAAACCATGTGTACTATTTTTTTCTGTTAAGTTTTTTAAATTTACTAAACTTAAATCGAAAAGTGGCTCGTTAAAGTTTTTAAATCCATTTTTAATATTTTCATTAAATGTATTGTTAAAAACCGAATCGCCAAGATTAAGGGTACGTTTATGACATGTTTCAAAAACTTCACGAATGATATTGGTTTTTGTCTTATTGTCGTTTATTACTAAATTATTATAAACAAGGGGAAAATTTACGTTTGTGGAACCGCATATTGTTTTGAAATTTTTATACATGGTATTATCCTTTTGGATCCCCTTAATTTTATCATTAAACTGTTGGAAACGTTGAAATTTTATTCTTTATTTGAAAAAATCATCCAAATTTTTTACAATGGAATAATGGTGAGTTCATCTAGTTGTATTTGGTAGGACTTTTTATGAATGTATTTGTATTAATGATGGGTTTGCTCTTGATATTTATTTGTTTCAAAAGTAAATTCTTCAAAAAAAATCATTTCCAATAAATAGTCCTGATAGATGTTTTACACGCTAGAGATATTATCTGGAATTATTTTTATTCTAGATTCTCCTTTAAAACTTCTTCGCAAGGTATAAATAGAGACGACCACTATTTTAGAGAATTTAAATATTCAGAATAGTGACATTTTTTGAATGTTTTTTAATTACTTGATGGTATAAAATGTGAATATTAAATATAATGTAGAACAAAATTGAAATCAATAACAATCAATCAATAGCTGAAGTCATCTCTAAAATACCAAGCGTAAGCATGTAAAACGGACTCATATTACTGGTATCACATGAAACGCGTGAATAGGCTATAAAGTGTTAAAGTCTTCTTTAAAGATGAGGTTATAATTGAGAAAGTATTGCATGATATTATGAAGAGATTTTTTTTCTTCAGAAATTTGTCTGTATGATCCATTTATGCGGCCAAGCGACGTTTAAAACTTTTAAAATAGGACCTAAGCCTCTTTCAAAATAAAAATTTTTAGCAGTCTATTAATCAGCTACTATTTTTTGTTTTTAAACAAAATATCAGTGATTTTGAATAAAATTAGTTACAAATTGCTTATGAGCGAAAAAATAGCATAGAATTGAACATATTTTCATTAACTAATTCGATTTTTTTTAAAAAATGGATTTAAGCCAAATGGAAGTAAAATAATAACCACACCACCAAGTTTCGGTGCAAAACAAAATAATCTTCTATTACTTTTGATATAGTCGTAATAAAATCGTTACTTTTGAATAAAACATGAAATAACTAAATGAAAATTTAACAAGAATAAATTCTAAGAGTGAACAATTTCCTTTTAAATTATTAACAAAATTATTAAATTCTTTTAGGAAATGTTAAGTTTTTAATATTTGAGTATAACTTTTAAGCTTTGTTTCAAATTCCTGCTAAGTTAACATGCAGAAATGGTCATGGAATAGTCTTAAGGAATTCTCCAATATGTTTGGAAAATAATCTTTTTAACAATGCTGGACTGATTTTTTTTCTCAGTTTTAAATAATTTCTGGTTTTTTAATTAATTTTAGTATTTTATGGTTGTGGATTGTACTGCAGGATTATTTTTTGCAGGATATTTAAAAATACAAAAGAGAGTAATAATTTTGACTACTATCACCTACTACTATTTTTATGTTACTTAAAAAACTTGAAGACTACTTGAATTACTACTACTACTTCCTAATAATGTAGAATGCAATCAATATTATTTTATTCTTCGTTTTTGAATTGTTTAAGCATCCGTAATGCACTTATTTAGTATGAAAAAGGATTAAATTAAAAAAGAAAAAAAAACATGTAAACTCAAACTATTTTAAATCCTTCCATTTTGTTATATTGTATATTTGTATATAAATTTTGTTGTTGTTTACTTAAGCAAAATTATAAATTATAGTAATTTTTATTGTACATTTGTTTGTAGGATTAGCGAAATTTTCTCATACATGTTAAATCAGTATTTCAAATATTACTTACAGGGATAAAATTCAGGAACCTGGCAGGAATACTTTAAAATAATTTTGTAAAGAACAATTTTGTCGCAAAAGAACAGAATATACTTATTTAAAGAAAATTGACGAGATTTTACTTGTATTAACGAAACTAATCGGGAATATTTAATATTTTTTTAACATTACAATATACAAAATATTTATTGTATGTTTCGAATTTTATTGATGTAAAAATGAAGAAAACAAAGATTTTTAAGATCTTAGCATTATAACAAGTTGTGACATCTTTTTTATAAACACTCTCACTTTTTAATTTTCTTCATCGTTTTTGTAAAAGTTGTTATATTAGATGTACAACTTTGCTTCCGCCGATTTTGTCCGAAAGTCAGAGTTTTATAAAATCCTGGTTCTAACACATAGACTGAAAATTCCCTGGCCTAACAAAGAAAACGAGTTTTTTTTTGTGTTCAAAATTGGCTTTATTCATCAACGTAATCTCCATCAAGAGTCACATAATCATTCCAGTGTCGTTCTAATATTTCATTACCACTATTGTAGAACGTTTTATCTTTTGCCTTAAAAAAGCCTCAGTTTCAGTAATAACCTCTTCATTGGAGCGAAATTTCTTACTGGAGAACATTTTTTTGTTGAGGTCTACGAACAGCCAGTAGTCGCTGGGAGCCAAATCTGTAGTCATTGGGAGCCAAATCTGTAGTCATTGGAAGCCAAATCTGTAGTCGTTGGAAGCCAAATCTGGCGAATACGGTGGATGTGGGAGCAATTCGATCTTCAATTCATGTAGTTTTGCCATTGTTTTGATTGACTTGTGACACGATGCGTTGTTTTGATGTAACAACATGCTTTTTTCTTTTTGCCATATACAGTCGTTTCTTTACAATTTTGGCCTTCAATCGCTCAAATAGCGCTATGTAATATTTACTGTTGTTGGTATTTCATTTCTTAAGATAGTCGATGAATATTATACTATGCACATCCCAAAATATCAAGGCCATAACCTTTCCAGCCAATTGTTGTGCTTTCAAGCGCTTTGGACGAGATGCTTGGAATTGTTCTCCACTCAGATGACGATAGTTTTAATTCCAGAGTAAATTGATGAATCCATGTTTTATCCATTGGCACATATCGATGCAAAAGTTCCAATTTGTTACGTTTAAACTTGACCAAACACTGTTTTTGGTCAACATTGAGCAAACGCGGCACTCACTTTGACCAGAGCTTTACCATAGTAAAATGAATGTAAGTACCATGTAGTACCATGAAATATAAAGTCAAAACGTTCTTTTGATATCTTTACAATGTCAGCTAACTCACGCAACTTTACTTTTCGATCGTTCAAAACGATTTTGTGGATTTTTTTTGATGTTTTCTGGTGTTTTTCGCCTCATTTGGACGTCCAATGTGTTCTGTATCATCAATGTCTCTTCAACTACGTTTGAAGTTAGTAAACCAATGTTTTATTGTAGTTTCTGATGGAGAGGAGTGCTTATAACACTTTTCAAGCCATTTCTTTGCTTGAAGGGTATTTATTTTCATCAAGAAAGAGTACACAATTAAAACACGATATTGTTTTTGATCCATTGTTTTGAAAATAACAAAAGTAGTGTCACTCTTAGGACAATAACCCACAAACCTTTAAGTTGAATATCATGAAATTTTTACAGCTTTCTTTTGAAGGTTTAATACTAACAGAAAACGTAATAAATGCAATAAGACTAGTATCATTTATGTGGTAGGCTTGAGACTTTTCAACCCAGCTGTTACATTTACGATCCAAAGTATTGTCCATTGGTGGTCACTACTTTCTTCCATCTTTCGAACAGCGTACGAATTCCACTTTGAAAAAACTAGTAATCTTTTGAAGCGATTCACGAATCGATTCAATATTTTACGTCTTCATAATACAGGAAGGGCTGGTCTACGGATGGGGTAGTACTTGCCATTCCAAATTGTACTGTCAAGTCAAATTAAGTTTATTCGACTATTTTTTACTTACGAAATTTACTAATTCCACCTTATAGTCCTATAGTACTGTTTTTGTTAAATCTAGTTACAAACTAGTTTAGTTCGAGGATAAATATTTACATTAAATTTCGTTATTCTTTGATTTTGTTGATTTTGTTTCATCTTTCCTTACTTTATTTTGTATACTCGCTTATTGAGGCTTACTTACATGCTGTGCTGATTTGCGGGTGGAGTAGAATTTTCCCTTTTAATATTTTCAAGTATGTCTTGACCACTTTCGCAATATGGAGCGGAGCATTGTTATACTTCAAAATCACTTTATTGTGTCTCTCTTCTATTGTGGGCGTTTGTGTTTTAACGTA
This sequence comes from Holcocephala fusca, assembly GCA_001015215.1. Lineage (NCBI taxonomy): Eukaryota > Metazoa > Arthropoda > Insecta > Diptera > Asilidae > Holcocephala > Holcocephala fusca. The sequence goes on from JXPE01032696.1 coordinate 4,774, forward strand.
TTAATTACGTTCGATAATTAACGACTCTAATTGTTTTATTCAGTTTTATCAGCTTATAATATATTAAGCCGAGCTGGTTTCACCAAATACAGAGCATAAGCATAGATTCGTAAATATTTGATTTCGCCGTGGAGGTGAAAGTATGACCCAATGATTTCCTGCGCTTGGGGATATCTCTTCCAACGTTGTTTTTCAAGCAACTATTCACAAACAAAAATAACAAACGCCGTTTAATATTTCTCGGTCTCAACACGTACGGCACCAAATTTTTGTGCTTCTGAATAGCTCTCATAGTTTTTCAAGGCTTTTAAAATTGCTTGTTGAGTCCATATCAATGATTGTGCTAGGTCTTCTTAATTGGCTTGACAAGAGTCTTCATCAATTAATGCCTCTAATTTTGCATTTGCGAAAATCTTATCTTTATCATCACTATGGCGATCTTCTACGTGAAAATCATCACTTTTAAAGTATTAAAACCACTTACACGACACGTTTTTTCACTAATAGAGGGGTTTCGTCATAAGAATTTGAGTGCATTTAATGAGTTTCCGCCATAGATTACTTCATATTAAAGCAGACAATTGAAACCTCCCACAAATGATGAGAATTCGGCTAGTTAACTGGCATTTTTAATCGAGAATTAGTTTATGATCCATTTATTTCGACCACTACTTATTGCTAAAGCAATCTACAGGAAAATGATGGAAGCAAAGTTGTACATTTAATATAAATATTTTTTTCATAAAACTTGGAATTTAGTTTTTAGTGCTTTGAATTTTGTGCTTGATATTTTTCATTTAATTTTGTTTTTAATCCTTCTGATCCTTTCTAATCTTCCGATATGTAAATATTTTTCTGGTAAATGATTTCAAATTTCCTTACCTTATCCCAAAAATTTATATATTGAAAGTTCTTTCCAAGTTTTATTTAAATTATTTAGGAATATGAATAAATTTTTAGGGAATTTTATCCTGTCAAATTGTCCTTTAAATGCATTTAGTAAACGTTTTTAATTTATGGATTACGTTAAATCTGAATCATGTTTTTGTAAATGCGAAAGCACTAGTTTTGAAGAACTAGGAAATTTATTTTAGGCTATTTCTAATATTTCGGAGCAGAATTTAATTTTAATAGTAAAAGCTTTAGATGTCCATCCTTGGATCCTATTTCCTTATATCTATCTACACATTTATGATTTTTTGCAGTATATTTGTGAGATACTGACATTATTTCACTAAGAATTTGTTGCAGAGACAGTATATGTCTTCCTGAGTAATTTTGAATTTAGCACTATTAAATTTTAATATTTGATAGACTCAAAATATTCATTAGCACTGCGAATAATATCTTTTGGAATAAACATAGTCCTTGAATGTTGCTTTAATTTCTTTGCCTGTTTCATTGCATTTTCTACGCAGATTCTATCATAAACTTTTCGAAAATCTTTCATCATCAATCTTTTATTTGTGGGTATTTTTTCCCAATCAACTTCCATTTCAACTTCACTAGAAATATCTTATGACTATATTAAATGGAGTTTTGATTTTTTATTATATTATTTTAAAATCGTGGTTCTTAACTCATTGAATTAAATGATGGCTATAGCCGCAAAATTTTGATACTCTTGGAAGCAAATGACGGCTATAGCCGCAAAACATATTTTTTGTATCTTAAAAAATCAACAAATAATTTAGGAAGCAGAATTTTTGTATTTTTTTTTAATAGATAAACTTATATAAGTGTGTGTAAATATTTAGGGAAAAATAAAATAATGCNGTATCTTAAAAAATCAACAAATAATTTAGGAAGCAGAATTTTTGTATTTTTTTTTAATAGATAAACTTATATAAGTGTGTGTAAATATTTAGGGAAAAATAAAATAATGCATTGTTCCCAACTTATATTGAATTTTCTTATAACAACAGAAAACCCAAAAACAAGTGTGTTTCTGAGGTCGATCTTTCTTCTTCTTTTGATGCTCAGAAAATATATGGAATTTATGAGGCATTCAAAGCAATTAATAAATTCTATTAATAATATCAAAACTAATGCTATATCATTTTATGATGATATAAATGCAGATCATATGAGCCTTGTATTTTGCACTAAGGTAAGATGGCAAGCCCGAATTAAAGCACCTACTAATTGCCGATGAGAAAGCATTTAGCTGATATCAATGAAAAACTGAATATAAGTTTGAATACAAAAGTTTTAAGGAAGAAATGAAATTATTGTGAATGGAAGGTTGAACATATTTGGTTGGTTGGAAGGTTGAACAGCTTAAATCTTGATAATACCGACTAATTTTACTCATTAACTAATAATACTATTTAATACTCTAAAATATAATAAAGGATGATTTATAGAGGGATTTCGGAAAATATTTTGGAAAAAAACGTAAAAATGAATACAATGATAAAAACTTTAATCAGAATTAAAAAGAACAGTCGATACCATTTATTTTTTGAAGATTATTTTATACAAAAGTTGATCGTAGCTACGCTTTAACTAGTTCATTATATAGGTCCAATTTTGAATCACTTGTATGATAATTACGATTGGAATCTGGTCATTAACGAAAAAACTCATTAACACATTGTTTAATAAGTCTCGGGACTAACTCTCTCTAGGTTAGTCCCGGGACTTATTGAACGATGTGTTATTCTCAAAGTGGCAATCGTTAGTTGGGTTATCCGCATAGATTTTAAACTTTATGTTAACCCAAAGAAAGTTATCTAGAGATGTAATATTACATGATTTAAGCGGCTAATTCATCGGTTCAAAAAATGAAATCACCTACTGACCGAACACCAAATATGCCTATTCTTTTACGAGTTGTATGGTTGTTGAAACTAAATATCCCCAACATTATTGGTTTTAATTTTAGGTAGCAAATTTTCAGTTATCACAACGTGATAGATGATTCTATTGATGGTTACGTTTCAATTATCGCCATTTTATTAATAATATGAATCTATGAGTTCACCAGCCTTTAAACCATATTAAACCGTGGATTTCTCTAGATATGTCGACAAATCTTTCTGCTACTCTTCGGTTGTTTATCAGCCTAGATACGGCAATTTTTTTTATTAACGCATCCATTGAGCCAGAAATGGGACTTATCACAAAACAAAATTCTGGGATAAAATACCGAATCATCATTGAGTTGTTCAAGTGTACATTCACGAAAAGAAAATGATGCAAATAATGAAATCGTACCCAATGCTGAGTCAAATTACGATAATAGCTTCATGTGTGATCTATTGAAATATTTCTACCACTAAGTCACTAAATCTCCTTTACTTTGACGTAACCATGGTGGTTGTCTTTTAAGATTTAAAATTCAATACTGCTTTAATTAAAATTAGTTTACACCTTCCTTCCTAAAAAACAAAAAATTAATAATTAATTACTGAAAAAAAGTTTGGTACTAAGTTTTCTAGATTTTGGTTTTAATTGTTAGAATGTTTCAGACCACAACATTAATTTTGTGGTGCAATAAAGTCCGATATTAGTGCCTCCGTTAAAAATACGTACTATAATATAAAACATATTACTTTTAAATAGCACTATTTTTAGCATTACTTATTTAATTAGGAAGTAGTATTGTCGTTCTTCACTTTTGAAATTTTAAAGTACGCTTAGTGAAATAATTCTCAAACAATTCTGGTAAAACTTGTAATGGATTCAATAATTGAAATAATAAAATTTTAACAAAATTCATTAATATATAAATTGTTGTTTTGTCCTTTCTAATGAGGTACTAAAATGTATAGCTTTCTATCAAGTCACATTCTCTAAATCTGATGTTGATGTCCTTATTTTGATTGTAGCACCAATTTATAATATTCTGTTAGTAGTTTTCATCTTTAATACGTCGTTACTACTTAACATGCTAATGATTCGTTTATCCTTTCATCACATCGCTAATAAATTATTTTTTCGATATTCAATCCAACACACTCTTTTGTACGAAAAATCATCACGATTAATTATCACGTCTTTTTGAGAAGTTCATTAGCTGATGGAATATTTGTATACTATCTATCCACGTAAATATGGTACCTCTGGGCTTCAGGAAAATTTTCTAATAGGTTATTGACTAGATGAAGCATTATCCTTGAAGAAATTCTGGATGGATCAATATTTGAGATGTCAGAGTATTATAATATAGCAGAACGGAATGTGCATCTAATAAATTTGCAGAAATTTTGCCCTACTAAATATATATATCACGAAATTCAGGTTGTATATTCTTGAGAGTACTCTTTTAATTTTAGGTAACGAAATAATCCTTTTATTCAGAATTAAGCATATAAATGTATGCATCTCAAAACTGGTTAAATCCTTCTAGTTATTTCACATGGATCCTCGTTTTTTCTTTTTACAAAAATTTGGTATGTTGGTATGTTTTACAATATCTGTAATAAGGTCATCACTAAAGAACTTTTCCAAAAAGTTTATTGGCTCAAACTCTTTGCCTTGAAATTTAATATCAACTTTTTTACCTCCAATACTTAATTTAATTTCTGCTGGTAGTTCATACTTTTCTTCATCCACATCAATTTAACTTGATACTGATGTAATGTGTCACAAACAGATTTTGATAAGGTAACAAGTTTACTATCAGATGAATATTGCAACACTTGCATTTATTTTCTTTTTAGTTTGTAACAAATCACTTGCATTAACTATCCGAAGGACATGAGTTCTAATCATTAAATATTTAGATTTCCCACACCTACATTATAATAATAAATTCAAATTTACTGCCATTATCCTACGTATTGTCATAAATCATTTTGGATCGAAAAATTAGTGTATATACGAGTATTTACTGAATTAGTAGAGCAGAAAAAAATCCCATGCATGGCTTGAAACTACAAACTTTACTAATAAACTGTAGCATGTTTCTGAGTAAATTAGTGTTGTTATCTTCAACATTATATGCGAGTGTACTGGGTTAAGTCTTTATTTTTATCTATTGAAGTTTTTAATAAAATGCTGAAGCTCCTTTGGAAAAATTATTATGCCTTTTACAAAGTCTCAGTTTCACGTTTTCTTTTCGTTAATATTTAAAAAAATTATGTCTCCAATTTTGGGCAAGAAAAATTTTACTATTATAAGAATTTTTTTGTATTCCTTTTAAAAGAAGTAAGAGCTGCCTACTTTTTAGGCCGTTTTTTTTATTTACAATTTACGGGCAGTTCTACCATCATTCAGCTTTTTCTTACAGTACAATACTTGTAGGCTAAGGCATGAGTTTCATATCCTTTCGTTAAAGGAAACCCTCAGCTTTTAAGTTGTACGGTTTACCTAATTATATTTAGGTAATTTGCAAGGTTTTTTTTAATAAAAGTACTCGTATTTTGTAATTTTTTGTGAAGGATATAATTTTCGCTTAACCCATTCGAGACGATGATGTTTTTCGAACACGGTCTCCAGGAGCGAAATTTGTTTTTCTCTTTATATCGTTCATTTTAAAAAAAAAAAAAACATGTTTATTATGTAAATAACCCAATTCGTACGTGAATTCACATAATTTAAATCATTGCACACCGTGTGTGCAATTCGCTCCTCGAAAAATTTTTATTGCGAGGACCGGATTGCACACCGTGTGTGCAATGTAAAGTAAACTGAAAATACATCATTAAAAGCTTTATAAATATTTATTTGAAAAAAAGTTATTTTGTTTTCAATAATAAAGGACATAAAGGAGAAATAAATGTTTACAAAAATGTCCTAAGATAATAAAGTAATGTAACTCAGTAATTAAAAANTATTTTGTAAGTATAGTTTTAGGAAATAGTACACAGATCGTAAAGTAATTTTACATTAGTTAGTTTATGGTAGAGATTCAAACATTCTCCCAAACATAATCCAGGATTACCGACACAAGTAGGACAAGAGTAATTACTACATCTATATTTTCCTTCTTTGTAGCACGGTCGGAAAATTTTTCTATTTACTTTCCTATTTTTATTTCTTAGTAAAATTTCAGATAGGTGATCATTTGTTTCTGGTGTTGTTGAATTTCTGTCTCAGGGTTTCCCAATCTCGAGACGATATTCGTAAAAACTAAATTTTTTTTATTGTTGGTGAATATGTTTTGTATAAATTGAAGGAATTAAAAACCAAAGTTTCAACT
>JXPE01032735.1:1872-12451 GCA_001015215.1 Holcocephala fusca
TTTTTTTTGTTTCGATAGTTACAAAATATTACAAAGTCTTAATATTATAAAATCAGGGACAGGGATTAATTATTAAGTGAACTAAACAAAAACAAAATTATAAAAAGATTAAAGTTACCATAGTGACAATGTATTACATTTAATTCTGTTTTTATGCGGTAGATAAACCCAGAAAAAATCGTTTAAAAAAAGGCTTAAAGTATAGGGTCTTTCAAAAGTCACGCCTACATATTAGTATTAAATAATCTTTAAACGCTATCTGTATTTTATATCATCTTTGAAACATGTGTTAAGTAAACACATGTAAATTATTGTAAATTATGCTTGTAAATTATGCTTGTAAATTATACACCCCCAGAAGCATAAAAATCATTATGTTGCCATTTTATCAATCACCAAAATTTGTAAATGATTAAAAACCAAAATCTAAATCTAATTTTGATTTCAAAATAAATGGAGTTGAGTCATTTTCAAAATAAAACACCATTTTCACAATGCAGAAACTCAAAGTAGATGGACACAGATAGGATAATTAATTTATGAGTGATGTAAATTTATCTGATAATTATATGTATGATTGAGCACACTATCATTACTTTTTAAGAAACCAAAAATATTATCACAGAACTCCTTTTCACTTATTCAACGTATCATTAGCTAATTAATACAATCTTTCCAATTATGGTAAAATTATTAATTTAAGTTTAATAGAATTTAAAACATCGTTAGCTACTGCAATAGAACGAAATTGGTGGACAGAATAAAAAGTCAATTTTTTTCGAATCAAAAAGATTCGTCCCCGCAGAGATTAACTAAAAAGTTTTACGCTTGTTTTATAATTTCATAATTATCCTCAGAAAAATACACAAGAAATTTCTTTTTCGTAATGCAATTTCTACTAAATGCTAAAATCTGCAACGTTTGGTATCAGCCATACAAATTTCCGGAAAGTAACAATTTACGATCGAAGATTGGAATATTATTTTTCAAGGATTGGATAATTCTTACTATTTCCGTTTTTCCTAGTACACATGTCACTGTATCCTTTACCATTCTTTTGAGTCGTTAGTTATATTTTATAAATTTCTTAGGCTGTAGAGTGATATTTCTCTTGGAAACAATAACTTCGATCGAAAAGGATAATTTTGGACATGATAAGGGTTTTTCTAAATCCAAAAAAAAAGACAAAGTATTTATCCAGATTTTCTAAATCAGGAATATTATCTTCTGGTAAGGCTTTTCTAGCTAATTCGGTATTTTTTAGGTGACATTTTTCAATTTTTGTACAAGAGTCGCCTTTTCTTCGTCATCCAATCAAATTTCTTTCATGTGCCTTTGCGTGTCTGATGAAAATGTAACTTAGTCTCTTTAAGGATAATTTTTTTAAATTGGGGAAGAAAATTTGACTTTTTTCGTATTTGAAAAATCGAAAAGCAGTGTTTTGGTAAATTTGTTGATTTTTTTAACTGGTATTTCAGAAGACTTTTTTGTTTAAAATATGCACCTAAAGTTAGATTAACTAATTTTTTTTTATATTTTTTCAAATCTTACAAAAGATAGTAGAGTTCTTTCTAGTCTGCTGTTCTTTTTAGATTACCGCATTTTAGGGCAATGATATTGCCTAATATTTAATAGGCGTACTTACCTGCTTTGAGTAGAGTTAAAATACTTTTATTTTATCCATTGATGATTTGTCTGAATCACATACATCTTTCAAACTTAATAATACTATGCTTCCTAAATTCTCAATACCACAGTTTTTGTTATATTTTGTCTCTGGAATAACGTCAATATCTTTGCATTATTGTTCTTCAATAGATTTGAAAAAAAATTGCTTTTTAATAAATAAGTAAGCATACATATATGATGGGTCTTTCAAAAGTCATGCCTAGATATCAGTAGTGAATAATTTCTAAACCCTATTTTCTTTGTATGTCATCTTTGACATTTGTTAAGTAGATACATGTACAATTTTAACCATGGAAAGAAACACGCATTTAAAATGGTCAATCTTTTAAAAGAACATATCGCAAAATTCGTGATTTTTCACGTAATCGTCCGTATGAGTCGACAATTCAAAGAGGAAAAGTGGTGAAAAAAATTTCAAGAAATTGGTTCGGTCGACGATAGAAGATAGAAAAAGGATTGGCAAATCAAAAACTAGACGTTCTGTTGAGAACATTACTGCGATTGCATAAAGTGTTGAAAATTTGCTAAACAAGCTTCAAAACCGACATCTTGATGCTCTTAGGAATTAAGCATTCATGTATTGACTGTTTTGATTTTCATTTACATCCTTACAAAATTCAATTAACACAAGAATGTAACTAAAGGAATCATTATGAGCACAGAAATTTCGTGGATTGGTTGATTGATACTTTGAACAGGAGGCTGATTTTTGGTTTTTCATGCAACATCATCTTTAGTGATCAAGCTCATTTCACACTTGAGGGATTTTTATATAAGCAAAACTGCCTTATCTGAGCATTTGGAGAGAAGAAATGCCTCGAATAATTACAGAAAAAATATTATATCAACAAAAATGAAAAATGTACTATTTGATTTAGTTTTTGGGCTATGGGCCAGTGGAATTATTGGCCCCGTTCGTTATCATTCTTCGAAGATGAGAATGAAAGAGCTATTACTGTCAATGGACAACTATGGATGCTATAGACTACTGATTTAGAATTTTTAGATTTTTTGTGGCCTGAACTAGAAGGAATAGACAGAGATTATGTTTATTTTCGACAGGATGGAACCACAAAACACACAACACAGGAAAACATTAAACATAGCATTATTGTGATCTAAGTTTTCCAATTGATTAAACTAGCCACTGGCTATCTAAATTATACGATCTAACTCCAATACTCACTCCATTAGGCTACTTTTTGTGGGATTTTTTGAAAAGTAGAGTCTATATGCTTCTGGGGAGAAAAAAAATAAAACTCTCGAATCATTGCAGAAAAATTATTACATCCACAAAAATGTAAAATATACTATTTGGTGGGGTTTTTGGGCTATGGGATGGAGGAATTATTGGCCCCATGCGTTATCGTTCTTCGAAGATAAAAATAAAAGAGCTGTTACTATCAGTGGATAACTATGGACGCTATAGACAGCTGTATGTGAATTTTTTGTGGCCTGAACTTGAATTAATAGACTGACATCATCTTTATTTTCGACAGTCAAAAGGATGGAACCATAAGTCACAAAGTCATAAAACATGGGAAAATATTGTATTATTCCGATCTAAGTTTCCTATTGCCCAATCGATTAATTTTACATAATGGTGATATAAACTGGATACTGGCCACCTAGATCATGCGATCTAGCTCCATTAGACTACTTTTTGTGGAGATTTTTTAAAAGTAAAGTACATGTGAATAAGGCAACCACAATTCCAGAGCTGAAACACAACACTTGGAACGAGATTGGAGATTACTACACTCCATATAATAATGTGTGAGCGAGTCTTTGAAATTTTTTGATTTTGATTTTCCTATGACAGCCTATAGACTTGAGACGTGATGTAATTTCACATATAATTGTAATAAGCTATAATTTTATTAAAAGTAGTGAAAATTAAAAAATCTGAATTCTTACATATTTTATTTAAAAAAAAACATTTAGGCGTCACTTTTGAAAGACTCTTTATTTTTCTTTAAATTTTTAATCAAATCATTCTAAATCGAATAAAATCGCGTAAAAACGGAATCAATTTTTTTTTCTAGACCTTGTTAAATCAAAACCGTGTAAAAAAGGACCGTGTAAAAACAGAATTGGGTGTTTTTTATATTTTTTGATGATTTATATCACAACTTCAATTCAAAAAAACTACAATACCAAATTTATTAGAAAGTGAAATTATTTAAAAATTTACTCAAGTTCTAGACATATTTTTTTCATTGGAAATCGATAAGGTCCATTTCGAGTTTAAGTTTTGTAACTAAAATAATTTTAAATTGTTATGAAAATAGTTTCGTTTATTTTTGATATTATGAAAGTAGAAAATATTTGACTTTAATATAATTAAAGTTTCCCCAATAGCTTATAAAAAATATCTGCAAGTGATAAGCATTAACCATTTTCTTTAATCTGAGCTAATCAGTTTGGCAAGTGAATGATCTTCTAAAAGTTCTCTTGCATAACAATTTCAATGCGAGATTAAAAAGAATCCTTTTTCGATTGTAACAAACAAAAATTTTCTAACTTTTTTCAAGATTATAAGTTTAGTATTGGTGAAATTTTTGGATCCTTTAAAAATATTTTACATTCGGATTTTGCATAAGCTTTAATAACGTTGTATGAAATAATTGGTGATTACTTTTTATGTAAGAGATTTGCTGCGATTTTAAGGGGAAAAAAACAATATTTTGTAAACGTAAAATACAATATCTTCTGTGCAAGGATACAAGCTGACATTTTTTAGGTAAAACTACGAATTTAAGAGATTTATCAGAGATTCAAAACAAAATTTATCACAAAATACTTAGTCCAGATTCGTTCTGGTTTTTTTGAGTATATTCCTTAATCCGTTGGAGGACACTTTTTATTCATAGATCGTCCTCAGAAACACATTTTTTTTGGGTGTTCTGTTGTTATAAGGAAAAATTTAATATAGGTCGGGAACAACGCACTTTCTTATTTTTCCCTAAATATTTTCACTTAAATATCTTGAAAAAAAAAATACAAAAATTCTGCTTTTTAAGTTATTTGTTGATTTTTTTAGAAAAAATATGCATTGCGGCTATAGCCGTCATTTTCTTCTGACAGTATCAAAATTTTGCTGCTATAGCTGTCATTTACGGTAATGGGTTAAACACCAAATTATAAGAGTTTTTTTTCTAAAATTCTTTTAATTATTCGAAACCATAATTAAACTGGAGTTTGAAAAATTATGAGAAAGGATAACACATTTTTTTTTACTACACCATTTAACAAATCATATGAAAACTAAAACAATAGAACTGATATTTTATCTATGAATACTGGAAATAAAATATTGAATACAATCCAAGCTCTAATCTAATTCAAAGGATAACTTTCTGACAATAAAATCAATAGATACAATTCAAGATAGTATGAAATGCCATGTAATTGTTTTAGGATTAAACCAGGAGAAGTTATATCACTAGATTTCCTTGCGTTTTTCAAACTGGAACTTAATCTACGAGTGTACTGGTGGTTTTCAACAAGTTGTTAAGAGAATTTGTCTCAACAGGTTAATAATTTCTTTTTGAATGAAAAAAAATAATTTTAAAGAAAACCAACCTTTCGAAATATGTTTGATCCTTCTTCCGATTATTAGTAGGTGAAATATTGAGATTTCTAGGTTTTTTCACGAAACAAAAAAAAAATTATTATAATTTGAGTTGAATTTCAATAAGACCGACACAAAACTGCGAAAAAAATAAAGAAAATCACAATAAAAACAACTTAAATAGAAATTTATAATAACTTAAGCACTTTTCTCATCTCTTTTTGTTAATAACTTTAATGAATTTCACAATTAAAAAAAAAGAAAACCTAGCACTAAATTCACTGTGAATTTAACAAAGCACTAAACTCATCCAGAAGGTATTCCCTAGAACAAAATACGAAAGAAAAAATATGTAGATATTTACAATGGGAATAAATTTGTAATACAAAAATAAAACTACGTCACAAGAACGTTTTAAAAACAAATCACGTAATCCATCTTTTTTGCTTAAATCCTTCCTGGTCCTAAAATGTTAAAATTCAAAAACTAAAAAAGTCAAATCAAAAAACCAAAACGATAATAACAAGAAAATCAACTTTACATTCAGGTAATCTCCCGGTTAGGGATAAAACGCGTTCATAATGTAACCGGTTCCGGAAAGAAAGACCAAGCGCAACAAGCGAGGTCCAATTCAAACTAAACTGCTGGCGGCAACAAACACAAGATTCACTCAAAATATTAAAATCCTCACCTAAATCAACCCGGTCATAAAACCACTCCAACTCCAAGTAACTACATAACAGCTGAGCTACTTCGACCACTGGATATTCCACTTTTGAGTGAAAGAAATGGATACCCACTACTCTCAATATTGGGATTTAGGGGAGCTTGAGAGCTTAGGTGCTTGCGAGCGTGGATATTGGAAAAATAAGGCCTGGGAATTTTAATATACAGCTGGTAACTAAGGTTTTTGAAGTGAACGTGCATCTGTAGGTATATGAAAACTTTCTACTACTTTACTATTAGAATGCCTTATATGAGTATCCATATCCTCTTTAAACTGTTGCATGAGTCTGTAATCTCAGCCTGTGCCTCAAAAATTTTACTAGATTTATTCCAGTTCAATGGGAAATTCAGTAGTCGCGGTTAGTCTATGGTATTTGTGTCAGTAACATCAGTTAAATATTTACTGATATTGACTCAGAAACTTAGGTTCCATGCGACTCCACACATACCTTACTGGATTCAATTGTTGTACAAGCTACATGCTTTAGAGTCCCCAGACTATACATTGGAATTGTGTTAAGGCTAGACGATTTTATCAAATTACGAGAACCAGACCAAGTAACCTAACAAAAATATTGTAGTATACATCACAGATGGCTGGAAAATATAGAAAACTAATATATTTTCTAATATAAGAGATAAGATTCTCGTAGACATGATTCCACTTTATTTTATGACCCTCCCAATGGGGATTTTAGGAGTTATGAACGCGTAATACATATCGACCTAGAAGAGCTAATATATTGGGCGGCAAGAAAGCAGTTTGCATCAACAAGCAGCTATTGTAAGTGTATGAAAATGTGGGAACGATTTGGATGTGAAATTTTGGATTGTGGGGCCTTAATGCATAAAACATTTAAAGAATGACATTGTGTGCTGATTAAGCAAAAGAAGTCACCTGTGTATTATCAAACTTAACCAGATAAAAGTAGTGCTGAATCTATTGGAGTAAAGAAAATTATTTCTGTGTGTGCCTTTTGTTTTTGTTTTTTATTTTCATTTGTTGGTGTCTCATATCAGAGAATTCCTATTTAAGCTATTCTGATAAAACTATAAGAAGGTTTGAGTATGAAATAAAAGATGTGAACATTTTTATATTATCATATTTACACCTGACAAAATGCTTTCTCAGCATGCTACGTAAACCAGGTGATACAACAAATACAGTGGAAGGTAATAGTCTGCCGTCACATCGTCTTTAATGAAAATACCTGGAATACATTCGGTGTAAAAGTGTGTTCTATTATTAAATAAAATTATGAAATATATAAAAATGTTAGAGAAAAAAAGTGACAAAACAGAAAGGGTTGAAAATGGTGTTTGTCCATTGATTTTAAAGAAAATTCACTTTGTGTTAGTTTTTGCTCCCCCATGAAATTTTTATTTTTCACTTTTATTTTGTTACTAAAAGAAAGCAAAATCAGCAAAAGTCTGATCAAAGTTTATTTTTTAAGGTAAAGTGACTTTTCGTTTGGAATTAGTAGACCCACTTATGAAAAATCCCAAACCAACAAAAAACCTAAATTTACCTTAATATGATTCTTCAGTGTACACAAGGGTAAACTTTCCAGGCTTACATGTATAGTCTTGAAAATACTTTGATTGTACTAAAAGTAGACGAGCATCATCTTCTGTCCATAACTGGGTCAACATTTAATGCAAAAAAAAAATGTTTTTAATTAAAAGAAAAACTTTAGAGATTATGAATTTAAACAGAAAGATGAGGCTATTTTTAGGATTCCCTTCATTTAAATGCTGTTGAACTGACTGTTTTGTTCTTGTATTTTCCTCCTAAAGATGCTATAAAAAGATGAAACTAAATTCTATAATCCGTTTTTAATTTGATTTTAACGTACTTGAGTCTACAGTCTGCTTTCCAGTAAACTTCCAAAGTGTTAATCTTCTTATTAAGTTTAAAATTAAAGTTGTTTTTAAATATTTTCAAAGCAAATTATGATTTTTATTTCAATGTTTTTTATTTTAGATTTTAAGTTAATGAATTTCTATTTAATCTACTTCAAGTTCGAGAATGTTAGATCCCAGAGTGTCCTTCATCCTTCATACTTCAATTTAACACTTAAGTTGTCAAATTAAGTAAGTATAGGGTCTTTCAAAAGTCGCGCTTAGATGTTGTTTTTAAATAAAATATAAAAAAATTTAAATTTTTTAATTTTTGCACTATTTTTATTGACAATGCAACTTATTACAATTATGAAAAACTTCATCATTTAAATGTCCACCACGACCACGAAATGTAAAAGACGACATAAAAAAAGGTGGTGTTTAAAAATTATTCACTACTTATATCTAGGCGTGACTTTTGAAAGACCCTATAGTTCCCTAAATTTTATTTTTCTTGTGAAGAAAATAATACATCCGCTAACACCAGCTAGTATAAGAAGATATTAACTCGTGTTAATAAAATCTCATTTAAATTAATTTTCCATGTATCAGTGATGAAAACTGTAAGAAAGGTTTTTCTCAATCCCAGTTTTGTAGAAAAGTTTGATCATGGCGGATCGGAGATCAGATGTTGCAGTCTTTAACTTTACAATCAATAACTTAAGCTCTTAAACCATCCTGTTTCGATTAAGAATTTCAAAAATTATAAATCTGTAATTTTCTTCTTGATTGTTCGACGGAATTAGTTGGCTTTTCTAGGGATATGTAACTTGACGTACTCGTGCAACTCGTGCCCCAGCCCTCATTCTACTGATGAACTAATGACTGCGTTACATTCACCTTTTATTCAACATTCGGGAGATAATTAGCTCCTATTTTTTGGTATTCCCAAAAATATGGTTCCATCCATTTGCTTCCACACTAAAAGCATATACGAGTAAATATATATCTCCTTTTCTTATATGCAACGCTGAATCTTTAACTGCCCTTCACTTACTATTAATAGATCTATTAACTACATAATTACTATATACAAGATGAATATTTAAAATTTCTAAATAATATTATTAACTCCACGTTATTTGTGAAGCAACAAATAAAATTCATTGTCAGTTTTTACTCTAGCGAATTTTAATCATGTTGTTTCGGAAAATATACCAGAAACGTTCCAATGACAATGAATCTTGTAGTGATAAGATAATTTCGAGCCTAATTGGTCAGCTGAAATAAACTGGATCAGTTAGAGATTTTCCGGGATTAAGTTTTTAGAACATTGTACTCTCAAAATTGTATGATTTATGCATATTTAGGTAAAAAACACCTTGCACAATCTGCGTTCATGTACGTTTGCTCCGAAAGTAGTCTATGTTTGGAAAAATGATTTCCAAATAAATAACTTAAAATTAAAACAAGTCCTTCTAAAAGCAATAATTTCTTTATATCACTCAATCTTTCAGTGTGCGACCAACAGCAATACTTTTAAGAAAAATTTATAATGCTTTTAGAAAAGTTAGTACAATACTACTGTAGTGGTTGGGTTTATCATATTAATTTGGGGAAAGAGAAATCCATTAGTTTTGCGATAAATTCAAAACTTTATTTAAGATGTTTCGGATTGTCCGATTTGGGTAAACATCACCGTTTTGTTGTATAATTTGTTGCCGTTTTGAAAGTAGTTTCATAATCCCTCTCTGATAGCAGTCCTAGTCCTTATTGGCCAAAAACACTAGTAATCTATTTTCACAATCTTCTCTTGAATGCAATTTCTTGCCACTCAGGCAGTTTTGCAATGCGAGAAAAAGGTAATAATCACTTGGTGCCAGATCCAGACTATATGGTGGATGCATTCAAACCTACCAACCAAGCTCCCAAAGTTTCTGGCGAGGATTCCTTTAAAGTCCCACCAAATACACAGTAGAAACTTTCTGGCCGTTAGTCCTGGCTTACCCACTGTTTGAGCTGCTTCACCTCGCTTTAACCACAAATGATTTCAAACTGCTTTATGGTCGATCTTTAGCTCCAACTACTAACATGCCGGTTAATTTCGATTATTTCTGTGATTTTATCGAAATNCAAACCTACCAACCAAGCTCCCAAAGTTTCTGGCGAGGATTCCTTTAAAGTCCCACCAAATACACAGTAGAAACTTTCTGGCCGTTAGTCCTGGCTTACCCACTGTTTGAGCTGCTTCACCTCGCTTTAACCACAAATGATTTCAAACTGCTTTATGGTCGATCTTTAGCTCCAACTACTAACATGCCGGTTAATTTCGATTATTTCTGTGATTTTATCGAAATTTTCGATGACGGGCCTATCTGCGCGAGGTACATCTTTAACATCACAAACCCCTGAACGAAATCGACGAAAGCAAAATTATACGTAAGTAGCTGTTACAGTATCGGCACCATAGCACCATTCACAATTTCAGCGGTCTGGCTTGAATTTTCGCCTCTATCAAAGAAAAACTGTGAAATTTATCGAATTTTCTCTTTCTTAACTTCCATTGTTTACACCCTGTGACTCACAACTGAATGGAACAAACAAAAAACAGCAGAAGAATTTATTTTGGTGTGAAATGTCATCTTGAAAACGAGCATAAACTTGAAATTTTTTGATCCATACTTTCCGAGATATCGATTGCTACATCCATCTGCCGAGAAAATAATAGATTTATTTTTTCCCAACCTA
>JXPE01032825.1:0-15537 GCA_001015215.1 Holcocephala fusca
ATGTAGGCTCACAAGTTTTCAATCCACCCTCCCTCACAAGTCTATCAATTCTTAACAATTTCTTAAGAACTTCCCATTAAAATAAATAATAAATCAATATTTTTAGTTTACTCGCGATTAATATATTTGATTTCTGGTGATGGATTTTTCCGAGAATGCGCCGCAGTGAAACGACATACAGAATTTTAAATGCCCACCCATATCATCAAACTTTCCACCGAATTATTTGGAGGTGTCCTAAAACAATCAAAATCACTGAGTAAAAAGCTGAATACGTTTTCATTTGCGAAATTTCCTATTCTTTACTTGGTTATAAAAAGACTTCAAGAATTGGCTAAAGATGAAGATAAGAATAATCATTAGTCTAAGGCGTCATGCGCTTAAATTTTTATGTGAAAGTACTGATAACGTAACCACTGCAGAAATTCTTCAAAAAACATTAAATCAGAAGGATTTAAGGTGTTCAAGTGGGCAAGTATGATACTAAAGTACTTGAAAAAAAACAAACGGTTTAAATATAACAAAATGGACTTTAACTCAACTGCGGCTAGGAAGGGGGCAAAGAAGCATTCGTTCAAGAAGGAAGACGTACGTAACTAATAGTTTATTGAAAATTTAGGAAATTTTAGGACGTGAAAAATGACTTTACGCAAGTTATGGCAAGTAGGCAAGTATGATTTTCCTAGCATGCTCAAAAACTCTGGAGTAAACTTTGCAGCTTTGCGTTCTTTTCCCCGAGTCTAAATCTTACTATTAGCTTGAACAATTTCGATGTCGACACTCATTTTTCTTATATTTTAAATTATAAATATTTTCCGCAAAAACCATTATCCATCAATGTAGAACTTTTGTAATTCTGTAATTCATTGAAAAATCGAGACAACTCAGATTCACAGGCCCCTTTTGAATTTAATGTAAAACCATTAAAATGGTTCAACTGGAACTTCCCAGCCAAGCTTTCTCAGTATTTGCTGAGTCATCAAAGATGTGTGTGGTCTGGCGATGTCATGCTAGCACACAAAACCTTTTTTATTGATCAATTCTTGCCATCTTTTCTCAATTGCTTGATTCAATCGAAGTAGTTGTTGACAGTAGAGATTAGAATGAATCGTTTGGCCAGGCAATAGCACTGATAGACTTGATAGACGATTCCCTTCGAATTACACCAAACAATCAGAAATACTTTTCCTGGTATCAATCNAGATTCACAGGCCCCTTTTGAATTTAATGTAAAACCATTAAAATGGTTCAACTGGAACTTCCCAGCCAAGCTTTCTCAGTATTTGCTGAGTCATCAAAGATGTGTGTGGTCTGGCGATGTCATGCTAGCACACAAAACCTTTTTTATTGATCAATTCTTGCCATCTTTTCTCAATTGCTTGATTCAATCGAAGTAGTTGTTGACAGTAGAGATTAGAATGAATCGTTTGGCCAGGCAATAGCACTGATAGACTTGATAGACGATTCCCTTCGAATTACACCAAACAATCAGAAATACTTTTCCTGGTATCAATCCTAACTTTGTCATTGTTTGTGAAGCCTAACTACGTTTCGATCATGATTTTTCGTACGAGGTGATTGTATTTGTTCCATTTTTCATCAGTCGTTATCAATCTTTTCAAAATTAAATCGATTTTGTTCCGCTATAGTGGTTATTCCAAATGGAAACTTAATTCAATAAATTTTTTTTGAGTCAAGATTTCATTGGCTTTTTTAATAATTTTTCGACCGGAGCGATATGCGCCTTTAATATCAAATTGTTTCTAATGAAAACAAGCAAACCACTTCGATGCTGTTTTTTTAGTTACAACATCGTCTCCATAAACTACACACATTTTTTCTTAATTTTTTTATAGTAGAAAGGCAAAATATGATGAAAATGAATAGAATTTTCACTCATTTTTGAACATACAAAACTTTTCAGAGAATAATGCAATTTCAATAATTGCTTCTTACAAAATGCCACTTTTCAAACAAGTTATACTGGCTTATAAGCTTGATGCGATTTATGTTATCAGAGATATTCAATTTTAATGTCATCTATCGGAAATTGTTACCGATATTTTTCCCCCAAACAGTAGTTACTTTCAGCCGGTTGTGAGGTTGTGAGCAAGGAAAAGATAACATTTTATGGCAGTATTTAAATAAAATTATTCCTTATTTAAACAACTTACAGTTTGTTGATTAAGCCCGAGATTTTTTGAAAAACGCGTCTTTCGTTACATAAGAGATGTTTTACAAATTCCAGCTTCTCTTTTTATAAATTGCACAATCTTCCTTTTATTCTAACATACAAGTAATCAAGATCCTGTAGATTTATTCTATTATAAAACGCAAGGTTGGCTTTAATAGTAATCTCACGCTTTTGCAATTTCAATTATATTATAGGAAATTACTTTCAGGTAAAATATTTAACAACTTCCTTGGAACAAATTGTTCATCAAACGACGTGGACTTTCCTACAGCATTTCTCGTTGAATAAGAGAGTCTCTTAATGTTTAATAAATTTGTTGAATTAATTAATAAATACAGTAAAGACCAAAGTGTATCCTGTTTTCAAAAACTGAAGAAAAAGAAAGTTATGATACTGTCAGAAAATCGTTGAATGAAGATCCATTATTGTGTTACTTCTCAAGTTCTGTTTTTTTTTTAAAATTCTTTCCAAAATTATTTGTAATGTTTGTGAAATTAACACTGTGAAACAAGATGGATAAATTGCGCACAGGAATTTTTCAAAATCATTTATTTTCTATAAAAATTATTTAACTATATCCGATTCTGAAAATCTTACAAAACCTGCAGTTGATTTTATTAACCCCTTGCGTTACAATGACGAGTCTAATTCGTCATGAATTTTTGGTGGTAAATTACTCTTTGACTAGTATACTTTTCATGCGATTGTTGAGGCAAATTTGGTAATTTGCAAATAGCTTCCTTACATTTTTGAAAATAACAAAATTTTCATGAACGACCTTCGCATCGCTGTAAACCACTTAAGACTAAAAGTTGAAGGTATTTCACCAGAATATTTTGAAAAATTACACACTATTTTAAATTATTTTTTATATTTTTGTCATTTTGATCTTCCACAATGAATTACAAATATATCCATCCAAACCAATAATGTACTTTTATTTTACAAAATAACGAAATCATACAATAAAATGTTGTTTTCTTCATAACATCTTATAATTCAGTGGCTATATGCTTTTTTAGTGCATCTATTTTTATAATAAAATCGTAGCGCAAGGAGTTAAGTCGATAAGAAATCATTTAGAAATATTTCAAACTGTTATGAATTCTTCTCCAAAAAAAAAAACACAAAGTGCATTTCATATTCAACTGATCAATCACAGTCACACTTCTTGGTATACTCGTAATAATTCGTAGTATACTCACTATTTAAAAATTTTAGATTATTTTATTAGAATTTTGAAAAATGATAACGCTATTTTATTATTGTCGACAGCAGATTTAACATGAGGCTCATTGGGCAATTCAAATGGAAAAAATGAAATTATAAAAATTTATGTCTTCATTACAAATTTTATACTTTACATTTTGAAAACATTTTTAACACTTAATAAGTATACATTTTCATTTATCAACACAATCAATAATTTAAAAATATATAACCATACAAATATACACGCTGTATATACACATATTTATTAACATAGAACGTATATATATGTTACATGATAATATCACTTAGATCATTTGCCTGATTATTGGAAAATAATCACTTTTTGCTGCAGTTAGGTTTTGTCTTGCTACTGATATTTCTAGGTATAACAAAGGTTAAATCCGGTACGTGTGATATGTTTGTCGAGTTGTAAAAATGTCCTTGTAAATTACTGATTTTCTCTGATTGATCTCTTCTTTTACTAAGATAGTCATTTGAGTGGCATTGGAATGTAGGTGACTTGTCCTGTACAGAATATAGATCAGTATTATTATTTGTTTTACAATCTTGAAGAGTTTTATTCGCAATATTACTACTTAAATTATTTAAATTAACAAATGTGGTTTTCATTTCTTCACTTTCATAGTTGCCTTTATTAAAATTTACAGAAAAATCTTCATGAGTTGTTACGTTTGATACAAAATCTGTCCAATCTTCATCTGGATTTTGTGCTGATACTACTTTAACCAAAGAATGAGATTTATTTAAGAACTTGTCTTCTGGAGGCATACTTGCTGCATTGTTTACGGAAACTGAAATAAAATCTGACCATCCCTCATCTTCTGTTCTACTTACTTTTAATAGATCAGCATTATTTAGTTCTTCAATTTTTGGTTGCATAAAAATTTCTTCAATTTTCGCTAATTCCTCTGAGTTCATACCAGGCTGGGGCCATTCTATTTTTGGATCACCTTTAATTTTTACAGCCTGTGGAAGAAGAACAACAGGGCTCAAAATCATTTCATCTCTAAGCGTAGTTTCTGAGAAATCTTGCAAGTTCTTTTTCACACCAGATGTAATATTTTCTCTTTTATAATTCATTGAGCTAGTATGTTCTAATGGTACAAATTGAAAATCATTAAAATCATCATCTAAACTGCTGTAATTATTTTTTGAGATAATCTGGGATTTTGGAACAACACCACCAACTTCTTTTGCATCATTTTGACTTACAACTAACATTGGCGGAACAAAATTTATTTCAGAATATAACTTATTAGACCCTTCATCACAGTTTATCATGAGTTTTGTTGAATTGTTACTAAGAAAAGTTTTTTGTTCACTTTCATTTTGCTTTAAAGAATTTTTTTCAAGATCACCAAAATAATTGGCGCTCATAAAATCATTAAATTTGTACGATCTTTCCAAACCAATAGCACCACTAAAGCTTTGTCGATCTCGATTTTTCGGATCATACTCGATGTCCCTGTACTCCTTTTTGACAACTTTTTCATCAATAATTATTCCCGTGGATGCTATTTTAAAATCAAAGTCAATAGAGTCCACTTTCATATTATCAGATAGATTTTCTCTCTCATCAGAATGCGAACATATATGCGTTTCTTTCAATGGAATAGAGAAAATTTGTGATTTATCAAAACTACTCTTATTAATTTCTCGATATGAATTTTGATCTTTTTCTAAGTTTTCTGAGGATATTTGATGTCTAATTGCTTTGTTTTCCATGTCGTCTGTTATATGATTTACTCCAAAATTATCAGATCTTACACAAATTTCAGTAGGTTTACTGATATCGCATTTGTAATCGGATTGAATATCCACAATTGATGTGTCCGCTTCATTTTGGAACACTTTACCTCCTAAAATTACACAATATAAATATTATGGGTAAAATTAAAATTTACTACATTATAATTATAATAGAAAAAAAAGATAAGCCGTAGATGAAACTACACCTCAAGGAGAAAGGATTTTTAATTACCTTAAGAGGTTAATTCTCTACGCTTTTGTTACGAATGGACGCGTAATTTTTTCTATGTACTTAGGCGTTTTATCTCTTGTTACTTGTTTTGGTTTATATTTTATTCTGATTATTCGATCTTCATCTTGTTGGATCTCTAGCCTTTAACATTTTTAAATATGTTTTTTAATTTTTTTGAACTTAAGTAATTTTACGTGCAATAGGGCTCAGAATAAGGACAAATTGCTTTTAAAACTCTATATCTAGAAAAGCGCTTTTAAATCAGAACCATAATATATAAACAACTCAGTCCATTTACGTCAATTTTATTGATTTGTGGACATTGGTAAAGCTAATAAATATTACTTTGATTAAGCAGTCCAGAATGATTAGATTATAAGGCCATTCTGGTATATTACTTGCATCGTCTTCGGGGTTTATCTATGATGTATAGCACAGGTAAGAAAAAAAATCGGATAAGGGAGTTAGGATTAAAAAGCTAAATTATAAAACTTAGTTTAAAATAATAAAAAAAGATATGAACGATAAGTTTATGTTCGCACATAAACATATAGACAACTGCAATGAAATTTTTGAAACTGGAAGTTTCGTTTCCGGTCTAATGCAAATTTTGACAATGCCACATGAATTACAGCAAAAGCTCGACCTCTAGCACAAAAGAGATTGGATTTTCGAAAATTATTTGAACTATTAGACAAAATTTAAGAACAAAAATCGATTTGGTTTTTAAATTTGAAGATATTCTAATCGATTGATACCATAAAATTTGGAGTGATGCACTATTATATTGCAATTCCGATTTATTGTAAAAGTATCTCGGTTTTAGCTTTCATGTGTTGCGATTATGACTGAATAATTTTATAATTTTTATAAATAACATTAACCTTTAGAAGTGCAAATATGCAAAGTGGAAATATTTATATGCATTTAGAAAACGCCAAACAATAACAATGTTAACATAAGAAATTATTTTTATTTTAATTATACACATATTTGCACTGCAAAACTCAATATATGTTCAGAAACACTCTGAGATCAAACTCAAATTATAATATAAGCTTTGAGAAAAACGTAGCAAAACTAATTTAACTACATGTTTTACAGTTCTTACTTTCCGTTTTATTTTAATGACATAATTTCTACGATGTAGAAATTACTGCATTTTATAAAAGAAATCATTCCAATAATATGCTGGAATTAAAAGTACATTGCAAATGAACCTGAAAGAAACTCTACATGCTCAAAATATGTACCACCAATCTACTTAGGAAAAGTTTTTAATGCGAGGAGAAAAATTAAGAATTAGTTAAACCAAAATTCAAGTGAAAAATTAAGTTCTCCTTGATATTTAAAGATTTGTGTAACACTAGAGTGTATGACCAGGCATGTCAGCACAAATATAAGTATTGTAAAAATCGATTCGATAAGACTGTTGGGTGCTATATATTCGATTGTCTAAGCAGTTTTAACTCATAACAAGCATAATAAATTGATATAGTAGAATGAATTGCGCGCAGAATTAATCCTAAAAAAATCAAATCCCTATTAGAAACGTTATAGCAGGATTACTACAAATAAAGTAGCAGACGAGGACACATATAAACGAATGAAACTGAGGTTTCTTACAGAAAAATGAAAATACTAAAGGAAATTTCGAAGAATTAACTGAAGATATTTTCACCAAAATAGATAACAAATTCAATTAAACTCAATAATTTACAGAAAAAGTCGAAAGAAATGAGTGTGAATGAGGAAATTACACTTATTCATCATCCATTATTTTTTTGAGGTACATGAAGAGGTAGATGTAAAGAGAGAAAAAGAAACCTCAGAAGATCTACGTAACAACTCTTTTGTAATTATTAAGAAAAATGGTTATTTTTAATCCCAATTTTTTACATAATTTGTTGACTGCATATGTACACATCTATATACATTCAATCACGCATACTTTATTTTCAATGCAATATGGCTTAGTCTTTTTCGACTTTAAAGATAATTTAATTTCACCCATCTTCCAGTCTACAATAGTATTAGAAATATTATTTAATGTAATATAATGTAAAAAAGTCGTTATGCATGTCATTTAGTTTAACCGTTTTACTTGTGCGAAAACAGTTTGATTTTAGATATGGTATTACTTTATTTGGATGAACGGAGAACACTTAAATTTTGGAGTAAAGGTACATTCAACATATTTAAAAGGGTAGTTTTGAATTCATGTATTATAAACCTGCAAAACATAAAAAATGAGAAAAAATTACTAGATTGCAATTCACATCACAAATAATTGAAAAATTGTTACGCACTTTTCGTACAGTATGTGAAAAAATGTTCAGCAGTAAAACGGTTAAACATTAAAACTGCTAGAATAAGAAAAATTAAAAGCAAATTTATGGAAAAGGCTGTTGGAGTCAAAGTAAAACAAGTGACATCAAAAGTAATAATATTGTAATGCAATAATGATAATCTAAATTTCGAATCAAGAATTTTAAAAGCAGATAATTACCTTTGAAATTATTGGGATATTTCGTGCAATTCAAGCACAATTTTATATCCGGTAGACCTTCTTCATTTTTTCCAATATCTTCAGTAAGAATTCCTTCTTGTTGAAATGCCAACTGAACAGGTTTTTCATTTATTTTTGTCGGCTGTAATGGTTCTAGCGGACTAAATAATAAAGCCGAAGCAAATCGAGACATCGAATTCCATGAGTCACCACACAACTAATATATTGACAAAAATAAAAATTATTCAAAAAAACTTAATGTTCCTTACAATATTTCTAGAGTCCATTCCCAATGATTTCATTAATGATTGCTTAGTAGTGGAGTTATTCCATTGATGATCTAGGGCTGTAGCTGTATCAAATTTTATTCGAGTCCCCCATATTTTACTTTCTACTGTTGATTTAACTTCATATTCCGAAATAAAATTGCCTGTCTTGAATGCAGGAAACATCATATTTAAAGTCAATTTGACTTTTTCATCCAAGTTTTTTGTAGAATCCTCATGTAGCTCGTTCTCGTCAGTGCAGCAGCCTTGAAAGCCTTGAAAATCTTCAAAATTCTCGTTATCATTTATCCCATATTCGTCTGTTATTTCTTCAATGTCTTCGTTAACATATTTAGAGCTATTATTGCTTTGAATATTAAGTGGAGTAATCAAAACATTTGTTTCTAACTGACTAAAATCTGCTTCAAATTTTTCAGAAACTCCTTCATTTGTTACAAATTGGCTTACTATTGGATTTCCATTGCCACTGTGGTCAATATTTTTATCAATTTCATTTATAATGTTATTGACATAACCATGCTCTGTTAGAGGTGAAAATATATTTTCCATATTGTAATTTTTAATACTTTCCTGATTAACTTCTTTTACTGAATCATCATTTTTGAAAATAATTTTATTAATGCTATTTAAATGTTTGTCAGAGTCATGAATGGATTGTTTAATTTCAGTAATATCATCCGAGGTTACAGATGGAAATTTAATATTGTCATCATAATCAGCATCACTTCTGTAGTCAAATTCCCCAGTGATACTAATTTCACTATTATTGGCTTGGAATTTTAAACATTCAATGCTATTATTTTTGTGTGCAATTTCTTTTTCATTCAAATTATTATTATTCGGCAGATCTAAGCTTTCTTGCAAGTGACTTTCTTTTTCATAACTTACTACTAAATTCGAATTAAATATTGTCGTACCACATAAATTTTCCGTTGCTTCTTTAGTAATTTCATGACTACTTTGATGTTCAACTGATTTGTCTACCTTTTCATTTTCCATCACATACATAGAATGCTCAAGTTCACTTGGCAATGAAGGCAAATCAGAAATATCATCCATGCTTTTAGTTTTATGCTGAGGTGATACATTATAAGCAATACCTGAAATTTACAACAATTAAGAGAATATTTTTTAATATATAGATATCGCGGAACTGTAAATAAGCTACCACATTATAAAGTACTATTCAAAATAATTTAGTGAAAGATTGGAAATCAAAATGCTAATTTTAAACACAACTTTTGAGAATTATTCAATCTTCAAAGGATCAAATGATGCTTAATTAAGTTCCATTTCTAAATGGTGCCAAAAATTGTGCAAAAGAGAAAAACTCGAAATCACAATAGAAATTTAAGACACATATTTGACTGTAATATTTAGAAATGCCACCTCATCGTATTAAGCTAAAAAAATATTTTTTGTATTAATTATAAAATCTCTTGGGACCTGCAAATTAGATCATACCATGAATTATTAAAAACTATCAATTATTTTTTAAATAAAGTAAACACATAATATGATTATATTTAATAAAGCCCTGAAAATTAGTGGACAATATTAAATTCATTTATAAACTATAGTAAGATCATTTTTAACTTCATATATTTTGGTTTGATATAAAAATTTAATGGTGTGGATTTCAATCATATATTAAATACAACACATTTTTTTTTATATAGTAATTTAGGCTAATGAACTTTTAGGATTACATCAAAAGTGCACTCAGCAGATTATAAAAAAATTGAAAAAACATATAAAATGTTGTTGCAACGTTTTGTAAGTGAGTCATGAAATGTACCGACGTCCGGAAGGTACTATTCTAATGATTGTTAAGTCAGGATAGGGCTAAGTCAAAGTTAAAAAATTCATTCGTAATATTATTTCAATTCCGATCCCACATACTATTATATGGAATTGCTAATCTGATATCATATATAAAACCTTATAGCGTCAAAAAAAGAAGCATAATATTCATAATAATAATGATAATTATGCTTACTGAACTCATTTCCGTTCATCTGCTACGCTTTGCCATGACGCGTTATGTTCGGAATTCTTCAAGCTTTCGTTTCATAACAAAAAAACCGTTTTGGAATTGTTTGAGATTTATCATTAATATTACATAGCGCTTTTTTCAATGAAGAAACATAAATACGAATGATTAAATGAAACCTGTAGTTTAAAATTGAAAGGGTAAAAAAAAAACAGATTCAAATATAACAAATAGTAAACATGTTTGTCAATGATCGTTCAAACAAAAACACAAGTATTGTAACAATTAGCAAGGGGAATAATAGATTAAAATTCTTTATTCTCTTTACAAAATCGAATATGTAAAAAAAGGTAAAGCTAGGTAAAGATTACACATCTGAGATAGAATGTTCGACAACTCTAATCAGTGCTTCGAACAAAAATTCATCGAAATTAAATTATTCCTTAATCAAAAATTTAGTGAACCTCTTAACAACACAAGTTCTAAAAGCATTTCAATAACAGGACTTCCTTAAAGAAATCTTCATTTGTACAGCTTCAATTCTAAACTAGTTTAAAAATGTGTAAATTTGCTTAAAAAAACTAGCACACAAATATTATTTTTAGAATTAACGCTTCAAACATATCAGGCGGTAAATATTGAAATATATGCTTGTAAAACTAAAAAATAATCAAAATCTGAGCACTTTGCATATTATTGGCCACATTAATCACATTTTGTTGTTGACGCATAGCCTATATGCTGCCTTTACCTAATTTAAGATTACTTTTAAGTGCAATCAGGACTGATGGCCAACATGTTACGTCCGAAAATCATATCGTATGTCAAATAAGAGTTGGCTCAGTCATAAAGAGCTACATTTGATTAGCTCCTTAACTTAAAGTAGTGAACGTTAGAAAAAGAATATATGAATGACAAACAAATAAATTAGGGAAATAAATCGCACGAGGCTAAACATTTGAAAATATGAGAATTTCATTAAGACTAAAACTGGGACTGCATATTTGATTGGAAAAACCTAGGCACAAGTTGGCATAAGAGTAATTCTTACTACTTAAATAACGTATCTCTTTTCTCTTAAAACATTAGTCCTTAAAAAATATACCATTATTTTTGAGTTACCATCATATTCCCCTTTGGGTGCTTCATAACTTCCAAAACTGTAATCGTTGCTATCAATTGGCGGTGGAGTGCTGCTTAAAAGTGGTGGAATTGGTTTTGACATTTTATAGGTTCTTAAGTACGTGTTAGTTTCAATCAATCAATCAATCGAAACAAAACCTAATTGATGTTACTATGAAATATTGCATTAATTTGCGTTAATTAAAAGAATTCACTAAAAAGTAAACTCCCACTACTGTAAAACTGAAATTAGGATTATAAATAAATACTATAGTGTTAAATTCGTATTCCCCGCATAAATAGACACAAAAAGAAATTTAAATTTTTAACATATATTCACTTTGCAATATGTTAAAAATATTAAAAAATATCTTTTATTGTTAAGTATGTCAGCTGTCTTCTTACTTTGACATTTGGATCGTTCAAGTTTTTCAACTTTAGAGAAAGTAAATAAAGTGTAAGCGTAGCGTACTAACGTTCCGAAAATTGCAAAGTAACGTTTATCACATTCAATAGCTACGCAGAATTCAGAGGAGTTGCTTGAACGTCACACGTATGTCACAAAATAAGAGGTAGGATAGATAATTGCTGAGAAAGTTCTGGGGGTGTTTTAAATTAATCTCGCTGTGTGATGTTGATTACTTGATGCCCGGTGTAAACACTTTATACACATGATTTTTAATGAAGATTATAACAAGGCACAATATAAATATCTACACCTATATATAAATAAATATACAAGGAGTTTTATCGGAAGGAAACAAAAATAATAGTTCAAGTTTGTTTTAATACTTACGTTTTGTTCAAGATTTGGTGTGAAAATTGAAAATATGGTATTCAACAATGAAAATGTTAAAGAAGTGCGTATTTTTCGCTATCATGAATGATATACAGATTATTTTTTGTGTATAGTTTAGAGAAAATGATAAAAGATAATAAAGAACCTTAAGACTTTATTACTCTAAAGAAATAAGAAATGATGATTAAAACTGGACCCTGAAAAACAGTTATGAAAAGAAAATTTAACAATTACAACAGTTATGTAAGCCGAACTGACTAAAAGATAACACCAGCAATAAAACTTGAACAAACTCGAAAATCTAGATGAAATAGAAGAATTCAAAACTGGAGTCTTATTAGAAAAATCAAAACACAAGCTCCACCCTCGACAAACTGCAGAAAGGAGTAGATGTAGACTAAACTATTGAGGATTATATACGAACTATAAAAAATAATTTACCAAACCTTAAAGTTGCAAAAAATATCACCGTTCTCTATTACAAAATCAAGTCTCCACTCATAGTATTGTACAATACTTGGGCGTTTTTTTTTTTAATTTTCTGTAGGGCAGGTAATTGTAATTTTAAAAACACTATGAAAAATGGCATACTGGAATTGTAAAAGGGAAATCCAAAGGAGCTTCATCGTTTATTATCCTTATTTGATGAAATTGTTTCAAAAAATGATGTCTCTTTTATGTTCGATTTAAAAATAAAAGGAAGTAAGAAAACCAATCAATTATACTGAAAATAATTTAGAATTAGGGAAAAATTGAAATGATTTGATGTAATTGCCCAAATTCAGATATAAAAAGTTAAAAAAAAAATTTTAAAATTTGTAGTTTTTATAAACAAAATGTATAAAAATTAAAAATTATCTTTTCCTCGATGATATACACATAAAAAGTTCCATTGGAAAATAAGAAATCCTATCATAGATCTCAAATTAAATCCCAAAAAAAATTCAACTAGTTAATCAAATAAAATATTTAGGTATTAACTTTGGTAATCTATTCAAATTTAAGAATCACGTCAGTTAACCGTTTATGATGAACATATTAGTCAAGTAAAAAAAGTAAAACTGTGTTTTATGGTGAATATGTTAGTCATGCGTCTTTAATAGTGGCAATTGGCTGCCGAAATAAAGAGAACAAATAAAAATTTATAAATAATTATTAAAGTCATTTCGTTGTAAGCAAATTTCATATCAAACATACTCTGGGTTTGACGAATATATTCGTCATCGCTAAATTTTACAACGCATATAGGGGATACATTTTCCAGGAAGGTTGAACCAGTTAACTGGTTAACAAAGCCAAAAATGCTCACCATAGATTTTACCTCTCTTAAATAGAAGAAGTAATCTAAAGAAAAATTTAAAACTTTTGCTATATAAAGAGATTATTAGACCTTACGGATTTCCATGCTGGATTAGCATTTCCACAACGTTTGCAAGGAAACTGGAAATATTTGAAAAAAAAAATAATCAGAAATTTTAATGCGATAAAATTCAAAACAAGGAAAAATGCTACTGTAACCACACAATTTATAAGGATTCCAACGTTGTTGTGGAGAAGAGGATCGGAAACTTCTAGTAATGGAAGTGAATTTTTTGTAATAAGCAAAAAATATCTGCCTAAATTGTACCTGCCACACAATTTAACAAAAGTTTTTGATCACTAAAAATAGTAAAAAACACAAAAACCAAACTAACTAAATATTAATAAGAAATACAAATAATATGGTAATATTTAAGTATTGAAAGTGTGAGTTAAGTTTTAAGTATTGAACAAATGGAATATTTTAAGTTCTACATGTATTTTAAAAGGTACTTGGTGAACTGAAATGTGAACAGAAAACCAGCGTGTACATTTAACGGAACATTTAACAGAAACAGATTCCACCGAATATAAAATGTGCATCACCAGCATTTTCCAATCTACAATTTCTCCCAAATTCTGAGATTTCCATTTTTTATTGCCATAATATTATTGTGATAATCAATATTAGCTCTTAATGTAAGAAAACCGTATTTATACGGACTTAGGTAACACGTCTAACAGAAGTATTCAAAGAAAATTTTCAAGCGCCCAGCTAAAAATGAATTGCTTTGACTTTTATTTATAGTCGTACAGCCGTTTGGTAGGTAATGTTATTGCTACTATGAAGTTCTTTAAATGCGGCATATTCATTCTTTCTACTTTGGAACATTAAATTAAAATTAAAACTAAATTTTGATGCCGAAGCCGAACTCACTATTTTGTTTACGCCCTTATTCAATCTTGTTTCATTGACAAACGTGATCAGTTCGCTGCTCTTATTATTTTAATGAACTGACAATTTATTTTTTTCGAATATAATTTTAGTATTTCAAAAATGACAGCTTCGCTGGTTTCTTTGCTTCAAAGCTTTGTTAAGTAAAAATCTGAATAGTTTTTTAATTTTCTATCAGTAATGAATTATATTTGAGCCTGCAATAAGAATGTGCCTTTTTCATTGCCCAAAAGTGATTATGTAAATAAAAGCCATATTTTAGATAAAAAAAAGTAGCAAATTAATAAATATGAAAATATTCATTTATAAACTTTCAGAGACGTTACTTAGTTAAAATGCTTTCAAGAAAAGCGAAAGACAAACAATTGAAAGAAGGCGTTGTAGGAAAATATGTTAAAAAAGAGACTCCTTCAGAAATACCAAGTAAGTTTTTTTTTAAAAATTTTTTTTTTAATTCTTGGCTATTTTGTTCATTATTAAATTGAAGCTTAAACGCAAACCGTAGAGCTAATACTTTCTGTTATATTGAATAATGGAAATCTGCACAGGTGTTTTCTTCAAATTATTCACTTGGGGTAAATGTTGTCATATGGATGTGCGTTTCAACTATTTCTATTAATGCCATCTCATAGAATCCGTTATAACACCTAGGTATTGTAGGTTCTTATGTTAACAATGTTGAACTATCTAGGACTTCTGTTTTAAAGCACATTATAGTAAACATTTATTATCATTTAGATTTCTCAATACTGCAATATCTATAGCAAGGGTATAAAAAGAAATACAAATCTTAGTATTAATATTGTAAATAATTTGAAGTAGAAATAAACGAGAGATGTGAGCAGATTTCTTCTGTGAGAATCTAACTGATTAGAGATACTTGTACAATTTGAGTAGTACGAATGAGATTGCAAGAATGGACCTATTTACGGTTAGCTATGACGAAGAACAATTTCATTTATATACAAAAAATTAACCCTAAATGAAAGAGTGATTAGGCTCTTGAATTACGACAAAAGAACTGTGAAATGCAAATCAAAAGGTTGATTAACTATAAATGTAACCACTTTTATTCAAACATAGGAGCATGTTTTTGGTATCAGTAGTGATTTATATTAAAAGATTTATTGCATTTAATACTTACATTAAATATTCATATTTTAAA
>JXPE01032911.1:8173-22720 GCA_001015215.1 Holcocephala fusca
ATTTCTAGTGTTAATTTCAAATCGGCGTAATTTTAATGAATTTTATAATTTCAAGAGGAATAAAAGCCCAACATAACAAAAATTGGATATATGAGATGAAATATTGTGGAAGAGTAGATGACAAAGCAAAATAGTAAAATTCGTTAAATTACAATTTCCTTTTTAAAATTAATTGATTTAAATTTACTTAAGCTGTTCAACGCTAGTTCTAATAAAATAACTCTGATGAGTTTGAAATCGATGTCAGAGAAAAAAGTTACGAGGAAACAACCTCAAAAGTATGATGAGAAAGTTTTCCTTATCAACCCAACCGAACTCATTTAAATTTCCTAAATATTTAAAAACTACGTAGGTAAGGAAGGATTTTAGTCAAAGAACTGGCGCCGGTAATATCAACTTACGAATATATAGGTCCCATCATATCACGCACATTCCCTTCTCTGCTGTTGAATTTGCTCTAACTAACTTATGGCCAAAGCTATCACTTTGACGCACAGCACAATACTCAACTGAAGGCTTTAAGTTACAGAAAAGCAACACATTACAAACCTCTAAGGCGGAAGTTTTTGGGGTAAGCCAACGTTCCTGAGGTGTTGCCCATTGCGGCTTTTTGCCTTTTTCGGGTTATCTGGGGATGAATTGGATCGGATCGTTTGTTCACGGTATAGCGTTTTACAAGTGGGAATTTTTTATTGGTTTATGAATGAGTGTTAGACAGCACAAGATTAATGTAAGCGAAATGCAATTATTGAATTATGTGATTTCACTCAACGTCTTGAAAGGAAATTACAAATAAAATGTTCAATATTCAAGAAACTATAAAAAACTTAAGATTATTTTTATCTTTAGCCACTTATTCTATGAAAAATACGTTTAGATGGCATGGCGTACACAAATTAAAGTATTAGTTTCTATCTAAAAGCAAAAATTACCAATCCCCTACAAAAGGAATGACTGGCCTGTTAACATACGCGGCATAAATTGTATTTTTGCAATTCAACACTGTAAACAACATGCTCTATAATTAAATAACCCTTTACAAATTTTTCTATGCTGCTTCGAACATGAGTTGAGTAGAACTGTGCAACGATTCTGTTAGTTTTACAAGGATAAAAAAAATTTCCTTTTATCTTTAAACACATACTGAATATTACGCATCTTAGTATAGCACAGTTGGAGTCCTAGAGTATCCTTGCACTTCTAGGGAGCTTTATATTTGGGTGGCGCGATTGGGATGTTAACTCGTTCCGGTACTATTGTTCTTTTGTAATTAACTTTTGAATGCAATTAGTATGAGCAAATTGGCAGACAAACTTCCGCTTCTATGTTGTACTCGAGCGCTCTACAGGAGCTTCATAACGTTATGCATAAAGTAAAGTCTACTTTGTTCCTGAAATTAAAATTAACCTTGTTCTCTATCATAAAAACATATTGGAAAAACTTGTTCTTCATTGGATTTCACACACTTTGCTTTTACAATATAAAAGTTTTCGAGAACGCCATAACAAATTGTTCGTTCTACAAAGCAAAAGTAAGCCTTACAACTATTGTATAGTAAAAATGTGAGTATCGTTAGTTGCGAAAAATATACGCGCAGTTTAATTGTTTAGCAGTTGCATTTAATTTCAGAAGAAAACCTTGTGCTTAGATCAGAGTGGCATGATGGATAACAGAAGAATCGTAAAAAAAAGATATTTCCTACATGGTTTCTGAAAGAAATGTTCACGTTTCTAAAAGGATTGCATAATTTTTTCAATTTAATGAATGATTTAAGAGTTGAGTCTCAATTAAATGCCAACTTTTTATTTTTTTTTTTTTTAAATAAAGAACAACTTTGAATGTCATTAGAGCAATTTCAGCATATTTTTTAAACAGGGCACTTGCAATTTGCACTTGTGAATTTACAAACGTGCAAGTTTCCAGTTGGCATTTTGTACTGAGTTCATGGAAAAGTCTTCAGCTCTTTAAATTATGCGTTTAGACCTTTAGAATTGAAAGCAAATTGAATGTGGTTCACGTTTCATATCCGATGTAATTTCAAACTCAGCACGAGTTAGCTTTTCTTCTTTTTCAAAGACATTCATTTCGAAACTACATGCGTCATCGTGATGGCTTCTTTTGACTCTTATAGGGCTCCGTTATTACTTGACAGTACTGACATTCAACGGCACGTAGTTTGTTGGTCGTGTCTATGAAAATTCCTGAAATCGAATACATGCCTTGGTTGCTGGGAGCGCAGTAGTGCATGGAAATGGGGCTTCGTGAAAGGTCATTGCATCAATGTATGCAGCAGATTGAAAACAATGACGGCAATTCATATTTGCACACTTAATGCTCGCACTTGTTTTATGCAATTCGACATTTTCTTTTCTTGTTATTGTGGCTTAAGAAATCATAGAGTATAAGATAAAGTGCAAACCACTGTAACATCGTACTTAGTCCATCCAAGTGATGAAGGATGCAATTTCATTCTTCCTCCTTTCTTGCCATTTGAATCGTGTAATAAAATTTACTGCGGAGTAAGCTTTTCATGTTACAATGTGAGGCTCGGCATAAATTACTTGTCACAGCCTTAGACTGGCACAGTTGTAAGCAAGGAAAATGGCAAGTTCTTTAATGAATATAACACGGGTTGCCCGGAACACAAGAGATAAGTAAACTAGGGGCAGGAAATCCCTGCTCTGTAAATTCCAATTTATGAAAGAACTTTCAACCTCAAACTATCCCAATTCTTTTCATTGTAGTGTACTCGTAGTTGCATTTGCAGGGATTGTTAAACATTCTGGGGATTACGGTGGGGCTTTTAGCTCCATGGGAAAGTTTCCGTCTACACAGTGGTAATGAATGGTGGAGGAGTGCATTTCATTAAAATTCAACAGAAAGACCAATCCATAGCCGCCAGAAATATAAACCGTGGGTAAAACCAGAGAAGCAGGCAATGTTAAAAATGCTCACGAATGCTGAAAATATCGCGGCGGTCATTGTTAGAAAAATAGAAAATTGTTTTCCAGTTCTTGCAAATTCTTTTCTTTCACAAGGTACGCGGAATTTAAGAGAGCTTATCTTTTGCATAAACGACGTCAAGTGCAATGCATATGGTAATTCTTGTTAGAAATCTCTGCAGCAAAACGAACTTACCTATGAAAATTCTTAACAACAATAAAAATTTATCCAAATGGGCTTGATGATCGTACGTAGTTAAAATCGGGTCTTTTAAAAATTATGGTTATCCTATTCAGTTCTATTTTGATAAAAAACAAGTACTTCAAAATTATGCAGCTTGCAGTTAATTTAAATTATTGCACCATTGAAACAGTTTTCAAAGGATTAATCCACCTAATGAATTGTCAAAGCTACTCCAATAATCAAAGATTTTAATTTCTATGTCTAGGCTTTGTTTTAATCCAAGCTATTCTCAACCAGAAATTAAACATCTTTAGGTGTTTTCAGGTGCTTTTCTACTCTTTTGCACTGTGAATTAAGTATTTTTGTACTGTCTCCTTTTTCGGGCGGGTATTCTATCAAAATTTGTGATCTTAGTAAAAATCAAATAGAAATATTTTATTTTACAATTACATTTACAATAGAATATTATTTTACCAACACACATGGAATAAATAAACTTTGGTAACAGCAAATGTTTAGCTACATTAAGAGATATGTGCAGTTTTCAAACAATTCCAGACTTTATTTCCACAGAATCCAGTCGAGCTCTCTTACCTAGAGACTATACAGATAAATATTTATGTGAAAGCAAATATTACACAAAGCTCTTGGAAAACCACTCTACCAAACTACACGCATTGAAAACAAAAGTCGTTCCTTTTCTCAGATAATGCAATTCTAAAAGGAATCCAAGATAAATTACATAAAGTTGGGTAAGAAACGTACTATGAAATAGGAAAACAAGCAAGCTAAATCGAAATAATCTGCACAGTGAAATGCACTCATTGGAGGATTAAGCTATCTTACAAGTGTATAGGGTAAGTATAATGGTGAACTTGTATTTCTACTAAAAACATAAATAAGCGATTCAGTTTGCCAAAGGAGTTGAATTAACAACATGGGATCAGCTAAGTCGGAATTATTTAAGGTTATAGTGTTGTGCTTATAATCCCCGACAAGATTTTCCTGAATGGATTTTAAAACAGCTCAGGAAATTGCTTAAAGCCTTAAAAGAAAACCATTGAGAATTGAAAATGAAGCGTAAGATTTATGAAAAATAATCGCTTTTTCAAGGAAACATTTTGTGCACATTAACTGGGTCTTCTTAAAATGGACTCATNCAACAACATTAACTGGGTCTTCTTAAAATGGACTCANATAAAACTTTCATAGGCCTACTAAAAGCTGACAACATAATCCAACATTTATTCTTCACTATGGCTACTACATCAAGTTTTTAAAGCTCAGAGGGCTTATTAAGGATTTTATGAGTGTGCTCTAAAACTTTTAGTGTATTTTAAAAAATCAAAATCGACTTTAACAAAATTTTATTTGCTTAGCTGTCAAAGATATCAGTGTTTCAGGTTTGTACAACTTGACGCTTAAGGGTCAAAACAGGACATGTAGGGCATAGAGAAATTAAAAGATGCATTGTATCCTACCTCTAAATGTCATTTAAAAAACACACCCTACACGTGTAAAAAAGCACTGAACTGAAGTAGAATTGAATTCATTCAAAATCTCTACTTTGCTCGATAATATCTTTTGGCAAAGTGAAACATGTACCCAAGCCCCATATAAAGTAGAAAATAGCATTGTGACGTGAGTAAGAAGCCCATTCTGATGGAAGGCCGAAAGTTACAAGTCGTAAAGTAGTGCAAGCTGCCATCTCTAGATTTGAGTTTTTCATAAGAAAAAAAAAACATTTTTAACAGTTTCCCAGTAACATATCAGGGAATTATAAGGCAAATCGCTACAAGGTTTATCATTTCTCTACACAGAATTTAACCCATGCGTGCACAGAAGAGGTCACTGACTAGTACAAGAATTAAGAAAGGACTGAAAAGGATAAAAGAGATTTTTCCAATTGATAGAGAGAGTATTCAGACATTAACTTAGTCAGCAATTTTTCATAGTCCATATTTTTTCTTTTTTTGACTAAAATTATGATTTGAGATTACCGCCGTATTGAATGTGGCCTGGATTTCTTCATGGCTGACATCCTTCGCCTGTACTTCTGAAAGGGACCAAGATATTTTAATTTAAGTCTGTTGGAATTTATGGTATGCTGGCCAAGTCATTTTTTGGAAAAGCTGTAACAGATGTAGTCGACTCTAGAGGCGATTTTCCATTTCTTCTTTTTCCTTAAAAAAGCGACAAAGAATTGGGTTGCTCTTATAGAATTTTTTGGATTAAATGCTTAAAGGGATTTCTAGATAGCCGATGTATCTGTAGATTATATGGGTATTTTTGTTAACACGTTTCGGCTGTATGAATTTCACCTAAAAGGTTATGTTGACAAGGGTTTTGGGTTTCTTTATAAATTTACGGATCTGGTATTTATTAAAATAAAAATGAATAGCAGTTAAAAATTGAATATCAAATTAACCAGATCTTCTAAATTGAATGCGATGTATTTTTTGTGTCATAAAGCATGATTTTCATAAATAATCTACTTGTGATACAACGACGAAGATAATGAGAAGAACTAATCAATCATTGAAATGCTCGAATGAACAATCCACATTTGCTTCTCCGTCTCACTTGATATTGGAAAACAAGGAAATATTTGTGGTCGGCTTTATTCACTTAATCTATTAAAATGGGCATAGATCTACGACATTTGATTTTTGCAGATAGAAAGAAATATCATGAACCTGGGTTTTATGTTTAAAAGATTTCACGAAATTACCTTAAATTCATTTTACTCTTTTCGAGATCTTAAGTTATTTCGCGGTTATTTTGCTATTTACGTGTATAGTAAGACTTTCAGTAAAACTGAAGTGTGAGCATCATACTCTGGTAAAGAGGAATTATGAACTCCATCTTTCCCTTATTTGATGATTTATTGCGGTTATCGAATATTATGTTCAAGACTTAATTACAACTTAATTACATAAAAATAGATTTTATGAGTATCCTAAAGCAAAGAGTTCCTTGCTGTTATCTAAATTTTTCGTAAAATGTATTGCAAGCTAAATTATGCTTTGAATGTGCACTGAACCATCATTATTGCTTGGGAGTTCTGACTGAGTTTTAATTTAAATACAAATTTTTCGTTCCCTCTATTTTTCATTAAAAGCAAATTTGCTGCAAAATAAGATTAGCTGCAGTATTTAAAAGTTAAAGTTTTAGTTAAAGTTAGTAATTCTGGTAATTCTAACCTAAACGAAACCGAGTTTTTATTTCAAACCCGAGTATATTTTCTGCATTTTGTAACTGCAAGAACATTCGTGCTTTAACTTATATGGCAGTACATTTTTGAATTCCTAAACTTACTTAATTTAATTTCAATTTTTCAAAATGTTTAGCAATCAAATATTAAAATTTTTACAAATCTTAAGTGCGTGCATTGTGCGTGAGCAGTTAAAAAAATTGAAAATTTAGCATAAACCTTTTATATAAGAAAGGCATTATCTTTTGTACAAAAAGCTAATGACAAAGAACTGCCTCGACGATGTGAACCATTAAAAAATTTTGCACAACAATAAAAACAAATCGATAGAGGGTTTATTTTCCTCATCACAATTACTCGAAAAGTTTGACCATAACAAGTAGCCGGAAAAATTCACTTCCCTACAACGGATATGGTGCATATCCACAAAAGTTTAAAAAGAAGCTCAGAACGGAAATCCCTACAACGTCAATTACTAGTTCACCACCCACATTGTCCCTTGAATTCTCAGAATCAATGGAACTTTCATTATTTGATTGCACCTCTGATTCTCTTGGGGAACATACTCATCGTATTGCAATTTTTGTATGAGTTGTTTGTTGCCTTAAAGCAGTTTCCGATCATCGGTACGATTGGTCATAGCAAATCCGGTAATCCGGTAAAGGTAAAAGATCTAAAACTACTTAGAAGCTGTTCCCTTGTGTAAGTAGTAAGGAACAACTTTCCACATCGAAAGTAAATAGCACATGCAGAGCAACGAGTTGTATACTTATTCTTTCGTACACACCGATTTGTATGCGCTTCCTGCCATCGAAGATGCTTCATATACCATTAGAGGTGAGTTTTCAGTGAGTTGTGAAAAGTTGAATATGAAATCGCTTCTACGGCATGAAGTTCTGTAGTAGATTTTATGTATTCCCCATTGATAAGAGATCATTGAGGATTACATAGGTCGATTTTCTTTTGTT
Organism: Holcocephala fusca; assembly: GCA_001015215.1. Classification (NCBI taxonomy): domain Eukaryota; kingdom Metazoa; phylum Arthropoda; class Insecta; order Diptera; family Asilidae; genus Holcocephala; species Holcocephala fusca. Next base: position 15,482 of record JXPE01032911.1, read on the forward strand.
GTACTATTCCGGATGTCCGGCAAAGGAATCAATTAATGATAGCGTTGCTCTTTGTGTACAAAGTAAGTAATGGGAACTAGTTGGAACTTCCATGTTTAAACATTTCCAGTTTCTGTTATGTAAATACTTCTAAAGTTTCAGGTAAACTGTGATTGATTGCTTTTAACACTATCCAAAAAATGAAAACAGTAGCAGAGTCTGCAAGGTTTCAAATGACTTCCATTAATTTGTTGTAGATTAAAGGAATTTCGAATGAAAATTAGATGAAAATTTACTTACTTTGAATTCTAAAATAAATTTGAAGCATAAAGAAAACTAACAACCTTAAATATTCTAGAAACGGTCAGAGTTAACCATTCTCTTTAAATTAAAAAATAAAAAGGAAACATTTTGAATGTTCGCTTGTCTTGAGAAAGTCTTTTGTACTGCAAAATTCAAATTGACTTATGGCATTTTTATTATTGCCTTGAGAACATTTCCTGGATCCTAAAATTACGTGAACTTAACATTTATTTTTTTGTGTAAAATGTTCCCTACTCAAAATTTATATTTATATAATCTTTTTTTCATATTTTTGTTTTGTTTTTTTTTTTCCAGATATTCGATGACCATTATTTATTCCACCATAATTCAGTAGCTAAGAGGTCCATAGATCCAGCACGTCACCATCAAGAGCATTTAGGACTGGATCCTCGAATTAAATGGTCAAAACAGCAACGTTTAAAAAGTAGGAAAAAACGAGACTTTATAAGAATGAGGCCGTCTAGAACCTCCCAAACGATGTCACTTGTGAACAGTGTTCAATTGGATGATCCTAAATGGCCTGAAATGTGGTATTTGGTAAGTTCAATAAAATTTCCTCTGTGATTGAGTAATTAAAACGCAAAGAAGGTAAATTTCTGAAAACTTTGTTGGGACTTCATTAAGGCGATAGATAAATTACCGAATTGAAAATAAATGGAAATCGTGACAGGAACACCAAACTAGCTACAATTAATCCTTGTGTGAAAAGCAGCAAAAATGTTTATTGATTTCTGGCGAATTTTATATTTCAGTGCAACTTAACTTGGCATTATATTTTATTTTTATTATGCGCAACTGAAAACTGTGAAAACGGTGATGCCATGAAAGTCCATGTATTAAAAGGCAGAAAAGACATAAGGTTACCAGAACACGTTCGAATTCAATATCAGCATTTTGTTTCCACTTAATTCAAAATACTAAATAGTTAAGCGCTAATGTATTTTAATTATTTCGATATTCGGCTGCAAGTATCTATTAATTTAGAAAATTAAAACCTTCACTAGGCGGTCATAGATTACGAGAATACTGACTTGAGCACCTCCCAATCAATCTTATTAGTCTTAAGAATGAAATCACTTAAGCTTATTATCTCTGATATTTGGTCACAAACATTCAATTATCCCAATGTCACAAAACACACAGATTTCTGAAATGTGTTGAGTTGAAGGATTGTAATCAAATCCTTACTTAAGACACAACAAATCGCATTACAAACCTGGAACTAAATTGAGTGCATTCTTCTACATTTTTTGCAAATAAGCCTGGTCTCTTTGTTAAAAAAATAGTACAGGAAGTATGTAACATAACTTAATCCTCTTTGTAGACGTAGTTTGTATTCATTTTAATAATATGGAAAACTCTCAAAAGATTTTATGCTAGACTAGACTAGGCTCGACTAAAAAATAAAATATAGAAGGTAGAGAGAGATATTGAGGTACGAAACCGTCTTGAAAAAATGTTAATACTATTTTTCTAAAAATTAATAGAAATTTACATTCATTGTATCAAATCTAATTTCCTATATCAGAAGAAAGAAGTTCTTGAAATCATATTTTCACTAAACTTTAAATGTTTTTAATAATTATTCCGGTTTTTACTTTTTAGAATCGTATAAGCGATTTAAATATGAATGTTGTTCCAGCATGGAAGGAAGGAATAACTGGTAAAGGAGTTGTCGTCACTATCCTAGATGATGGACTGGAATCAGATCATCCAGATCTTGAACACAACTATGTGAGTTAATTATATTAAAATTTTATTTTCAGAGTTACTTACTTACGCTACTTCAAGTTAATATAATTAATTGAATTTAATACTCGGAGTTTATAGGTTTTAGTAATTTACAGACCCTCTGTACCTACCTTTTTAGAATTTCTGTGTTAATTTTTTAAATAAAATCGAATGTAAATATTGTCTGATAGATCTTATAGCTCTGCAAACAAGAAATTGTGTTATTTTCGTTAGAAAATGTTTAACATGAAATTATTTTATTTCTACTTTTTCCTAGTACTTTCGAAAATATGTTTGCTTATGTATGAGTTCTATATTTTCTACTTATTTTTTTATTAGGACCCGAAAGCATCCTATGATGTTAACAGTCATGATGAAGATCCAATGCCGCGATACGACATTGCGGACTCAAATCGTCACGGGACTCGTTGCGCAGGTGAAGTAGCAGCCACTGCAAACAATTCGTTGTGCGCTGTTGGTATTGCCTTCGGGGCAAATGTTGGGGGAGTTCGTATGTTAGACGGGGATGTTACAGATGCTGTTGAAGCTCGGTCGTTAAGCCTGAATCCTCAGCATATTGATATTTACAGTGCCTCTTGGGGTCCAGATGACGATGGAAAAACTGTTGATGGTCCAGGAGAATTAGCATCAAGAGCTTTTATAGAAGGTGTTAATAAAGGTCGCAGCGGCAAGGGAAGTATATTTATATGGGCTTCTGGAAATGGTGGTCGTGAGCAGGACAATTGTAACTGTGATGGCTACACCAATTCAATTTGGACATTATCAATCTCAAGTGCCACCGAAGGAGGACATGTGCCTTGGTATTCTGAAAAATGTAGTTCAACATTAGCAACAACTTATAGTAGCGGTAGTCAAAACGAAAAGCAAGTCGTTACTACAGATCTACATCATTCGTGCACTAGCTCTCACACAGGAACCTCAGCGTCTGCTCCTTTAGCAGCTGGAATTGTAGCATTAGTATTAGAGGCTAATAGAAATTTAACTTGGCGAGATCTTCAGCATATTGTTGTAAGAACAGCCAAACCTGGTAATCTAAAAGATCCTACATGGTCAAGAAATGGAGTGGGTCGAAAGATTAGTCACTCTTTTGGCTATGGTCTTATGGACGCAGCTGAAATGGTTCGAGTAGCGCGAACATGGAAAACGGTTCCAGAACAACAGCGGTGTGAAATAAATGCACCTCATGTTGACAAGTAACTTGTCTATATTTCATAGTTAACGTTTTTAAAAATCTTTTCGTTTTCAGAACTATTCCAATGAAGAAATCGATTTCACTCAAGCTAAATGTCAAGCATTGCTTAGGTGTTAATTTTTTAGAACATGTGCAAGCCAAAATAACACTAACTTCACAACGTCGGGGTGATATTCAAATTTACCTGAAATCACCAGCTGGCACCAAAGTTACCTTATTGACATCCAGGTAAGTTCCTATTACTTTTCAATTTGCTTGCAATAACAAAAATAAAATGAAATAAAAATAAAGCTATTTACATTTCTGATAGCTGCTCTGTTCCGCTGGGCCAAGACTTGCGTCTTGCTTTTGTCCCATTTCTTGGTTCAGTAAATAAATTTTGCATATGCAGCTTTATTCTATGGCCCTTTTGGGGGTTTTTACATTGCATTTCCCTAAAGTTTAACATCCTTACAACTAAAAGAAAGTTAGAAAGTTACTTTAATTACTTGATACTGCTAAGATTTGCCCCAGAATTTGCTGGATGCTTGTACACAGACTTGCGAAATTATAAAAAAAACTCTTTATGTGAACTTAACTATTAAATGACTAAAGTTTAAACAGTTAAACTCAATTTTTCATTTTATCTTTTGTTAAATTGTTGGCTTTGCTCTCTAATCAATTGACTTTTATATGGGGCTCTGACTAACCCAAAACTTTGTCGTTAGTTTGAAATTTATGGGAAATAAAAATACACATAAATCGCTACACCATAGAGTGATTAAAACTTGGATTTATGCTTTTTGCTCCTGGCTGCTAACATTTGTTATTCTACGTAACGTATCCATGAAATTCAGGAAATTTGCATGTATTCCCTTACATAGTAGGCTAAAGAATAGATTTCTATTTTATTCATCAAGTCGATTTAGTGCTCGCATATTATCAAAATTGAGCGATCAGACTTCCATAGATTTCAAATATCAACTATTTGCTTTAGAATTTTATCTTTTCATATTCATATTCTGTAATAAGTTTATTATTTTACTATCAAAAGTGATGTCTCCAGAAAAAAATGGTGAGTAAAATATCCAAAAAAAAAAAAAAGTAGAAAAAGGAGGAAATATTTAAAGTAAGTTTGCTCCAATTCTAAGAAATTTCAAAAATATTCACACAAGAAAGGAATTGTTTACAGAGAAATTCTAGTATTTTCTGTTTTGTTTTTGTTTTTTGTTAAATAAAATAAAATTTCTAAAACGAATCTCATTTTAGAACACATGACGTTTCCCGCTCCGGCTTTAGTCAGTGGCCGTTTATGTCTGTTCACACCTGGGGAGAAGCACCTCATGGCGTTTGGGAGCTTGAAATACATAATGAGGGAAGGCACAACGGTATGTACACTCCACGTATGCACTCCATAATTAGCAAAGACATAAAAATTACTAACAATTTTTTCTTCATGCTTTCTAATATTTTTTCGGGTTTGGTAACTATGTAAATAAAAATCCTTAAATAAAAATTATTCACATAAATAGGTCACGCATTGCTAAGAGATTGGTCTCTTATATTTTATGGAACTGCAGCTCCTATTGATCCAAATGATCCAATATCAGTGCAGCCTACTCCTTTGGCAAACTTTTCAACAACGTCATCAATTCATCATCAATTGTACTCAGCGCAATACCCAAAAATACCCTCTTCAAGTTCAAAATCATATTCTGTTGTAGTTTTAAATAAGTCGAATTCAAAATCTAATTCTGTAGTAACGAATAGTAGTAGAAAACAGCAACAGTCGCAATTTCATCAGATATCTTCCATATCTTCCTATGGAGTTATTTTATCGTCTCCCAAAAAAAATAGTAAAAATTCTAAAAACAATTCGTTTAATGCAAAAGGTGGTGGTAATAAAAATTTAGGGATTGGTTATCAAAAATCAATTTCTTCTAATCGCTCAAATTCTCAATCAGCAACTGGTGGAGGATCAAACTTAAAGAATAATTTCTACAGACTACCAACGCCTTCTAGCAAGTTAAATACTGGTAAACAACAATCTGGTACAACACAGCGACCTAAACAAATAAATTCAGGAAATTTTAATACAAATAACAACGGCGGAACAGGTATTAAAGTTGAAAAGCCTTTACGAAGTCATGAAAAAATCGCTATAAAAGCCCCTAAGCAAGTTAAAGACAATAATATAGGAATCAGTAGCACTGCGATATCAACGCTACTGCCGCATTCCTCTGCAATATCGTCCTTAGGAAACAATCAATTCGAAAGCAGCTTTGAGAGCATTTCACCAACGAATCAACGGATACCGAAACTTTTTCAGCAATATGAAAAAATTCAACAAATTTTTCCTGAATTTCATCCATACGTTGGACCGAAGGAGATAAGTTTTATATCATCGTCTCCTAAGCCAAGTTCAAATCGAAAACAGTTAAAAATATACGACTTTAATGATAATAGCAGTGTAAATCGTGATAGAATTGAATCGATTAGCTCCGGAAATTTTGGAAAACCAAATGGATCCAGCAACCAAAAGCCATCTAGAGAAAATTCTAAGAAAACTGCAAAAATTCTTCAAAATAACCCAGATAGAGTGAAGGAAAAGCCTTATCTCCCAAACAGAAAAAGCGCGAAGGGTATCTATGAAATGAATTTGCTTACATTCTTTTTTGTCGACCTTAATTTTTCCTCTTCAATTTTATTTTTAACTAAAATTATTATTTTTTCATCGTTGATTTGTAAACTACTCATTTTAACCTGTGATCCTTTCAATCTTCAACAATTATTGTTTTAATTGAAATATTTTTGTGTATTAGTTTTAGTTGGGTTCCTTTGTTTTCTGTTTTATTTATTATTGATTTATTTTAAAATCAGTTTATTATTTGATCATTATTANCTAAAAGTTGGGTTCCTTTTTTTTCTGTTTTATTTATTATTGATTTACTTTAAAATCAGTTTATTATTTGATCATTATTAATGGAATTATTTATTGTAGCACAAATAACGCAATGGGATCTTATTTTCTACGGCACTGAAGCACCTGCCCAACCGGATGATCCAGTAAGAATAAGTCCAGGACGATTTGGAGTTTACGGTGGTGATTTAGAGCACAATTTTCTCAATTTCGATACAGAAGCTGCTAGTGGGCAATGGAGAAATATGCAACAGGTAAAATGGCATATCCATACAAAAGATAGTTTACTGTATTTTAATTTAAATTTTTATATAGGTTGGTGAAAGTCATGTAGACGAACGAACTGCCTCCAATGACCAAACAAATGCAGCTTGCATAAGTTATACGCCAGACCAAAGATGTATAGGTTTGTGTTTATTTATTTTAATTTTGTTGGAATTCTTTTCTTCGACTTCTTTACCAAATGGTAGAATTTTATGGAACATTTTAAATATTCGTAAGAGAAGAATTCTTGCACAGAGGACATAAAATAAACTAAGCTAGGTTGTTAAATTTTTTTTACTGAATAGAATAATTTTTTTACTACACAAATTTAAAGCAGCTTTTGTTTTAAGATTTGGACCTTTGTATGTAACGACATATTATTTTCAAAGTAAGTTTAGATTTGTTACTTTCTTTTGGTGGATATTGAAAATAATTAAATCAATCAAATAAATTTTCAATTAGATTTTTTAAAAGTTACAACTAAGCTTTGTCAAGTTCACTAGATCTATAAAAATCAAAAACTTTAAATTAATATTCCATTAACAACCAATCAGAAATATTTAAATTCACCAATAGCAAGTTGCAAGCTGCAAGCTGCCAAGTGCGAGCTGTTTAAAAAGCTGTGCGCGTTTGCAAAAGGTCAAATTAAAAAGTCAACATGCAGAGAAAAACATTTTCATAGTTGCATATTTTGCAATATAGCTCACATTAAGCTAAAATTTAATATAATATTTTATTACAACATTTATAATAGAAATATAATGAGGCCCAGGGTTTAAATTAAAATTTAAAAAATTTTATTCAAAAAGTAAGAAAAACTTTTTGATGT
>JXPE01033034.1:1362-11556 GCA_001015215.1 Holcocephala fusca
GATCTGCACACTTGGCAAGGGGAACCAAATTAAGAATCCTTTAACTTATGCATCAAATCAGTCCTACTTTACAGGAGTGAAACATGACTAGTAAAAGCCTTAAGCATTAACAAGCTGCTTGTATTCATCAAGAAATGCCTAAGGATAATCTTCAGAATATTCTGGCCGAATAGAATATCAAATAGAGAGCTATGGGAGACTTCAAGACAAAGACCAATAACAGAGGAAATCCGGAGAAAAAAATGAAGATGGATTGGACACGAACTTCGAAAGCCAGAACTCTTAACACATAAAAGAAGTCTAGAGTGGAACCTACAGGGGAAGAGATACATAGGGAGGCCAAACACAACTTGGAGAAGAGCTGTGGAAAAAGAAAGCAAGAGCATGGGTATAAACTGGCAAGAAGTAAAGAATCTAGGAAGAGACAGAGTGAAATGGAGAGGCTTTGTGGAATCCTTATGCTCCCATAGGGAGTAAGGAACGAAAAAAAAATCCCACATGTTCCTGACAATTTTAATAATTCTTATTAAGAAGAGACAACTGAAAGTGATGCAGAATCTGAAAATTTAGATTTTATTACTGGAGTACATCGAAGTTTAAGGATTATGTCTTTACCACCGAATAATTTTGAAAAAAACTGACAGACATTGAATTAAATGAAATTGTGAATATTGTGATTCTCCTCTGGTTATCTAACATTATGTTCCCCAAAAATATAAGTAAAATGGATAGACTTGAAAATTCGTTTACTGAAAATGATTTATTTGAATTTTGTTTTTGCCACGGAAACAAACTGATAGCATACACAAAATAGGTGATAAGCTTAAGTGACACAACAAAAAAAAAACAAGTGCAAAATGGTTTGATGTAATAGTAGGAAAGCTCAGATGGATTAGTTTACATTAGTAATTTTTTTGGAACAAGTACTTGTTCACTTCTAGAGACTCAATATTTTTTTTGCCAAAACCATGAGGTGTAATAAACTGAAGACAAATATTGATGTTCACATGAATTTTTCAAACAATACCAAAATGCTTCTATACAATGCTAAAAAAATTTTCACAATACAACATCTAATAGACTATTTCTCCAAATCGAAAAAAAAATAGAGATTTGAAGAAAATTTCACCTTTTCTATTGGCAAAAGTAGCGCAGAAGGTTTTATCAAAATGTTATACAATACTATCCTACTTCGTTAGCTTTTTATTATTTGTTCGTTAAGTTAAATATTAGCATTGTGTATTTTGATTGATCTGTGGTAGTACTCTTACTTAGAATCCAATTAATGTTTTTATTTTATTTTGGTACCTTAGCTTTTAAAGTTGCTAAAGAATTTCCATCAAAACATTTCTAATGATGTCGAATTCTATAAACACCTTCTTGCAATTGCTATTGTAAAAAAACATTTGTAACATTTCGAGGTGAGATGGCTCAAACATTAGTGGCTTAAAAAGTTTAAGTCAGGAAATTATTTTGTTTATATGATGAAGTTTGATCATCGAGAAGATCTACTAAAGGCATACTTTTAGAAATTAAAAATTTTAATCCAGACTTAATGATTTAGGAATTATCTAAAAGATTTCAGTGTTCCTGGTCAATACAATAAAGGATATATGAAAATAATTGCAGAGGTCTGAGAGAGAAGATGTTTTGAGTACAACAAGACTTCATAGAAAAAATTAAAGCGATCCGAGTAAAGACGGAATTATTTAGAGATGTTTTTTTAAAACGAAATATTACGGGTAATGAAAAATGAGTCCTATACGAGAATAGAAAATGTAATAAATAGTAATTTTTACCAAATAAGCAAACCAAGTCAAATTCTAAGCTCAGATTGATCATTCGAAAAATATTGTTATGTATCTAAAGGAATTATAAATGCATCATTCATTACAAGACGTTGAATTCATGGAAAAAAGAAATTAATTTGTAAAGTTTAATGTGAACAATTCGATCGATTGAATCAAAATTATTTAATAATATAAAAAGGAATATTAAACCTTATTGAAGAGATGGAAAAGTATCGTAGGTTATGATGGAAACAATAACGAATTAATTTGTCCATTCAGTATTGTTTTATTTTACGAAGGTAATTTGATAAATCAGTGACTTTTTGAATTTTTCGTGGAATAATTTTAAATGCAATATTGTTTTTGTTAGCTTCTCCCTATTAGTAGTAGATTGCAGATAATCTTGTAAATTTTAATCAAAATGGAAAAAAGTGAATTCTATGTAGATTATTTTTTTGTGTAAAAATATCATCACCGAAACCAAGGAAAGAAGACTTGATAAATATTCGTATTATGGGACTCAATTTCAATGGTTCAGAAGTGTATTACGGAGTTCTGTTGTGGTGTTGCATCAGCACAAATGTCGCCACACCAGAAAGGTCGTCACACCAGAAAGGTCGTCACACCAGAAATTATCGATAAATTCCATACAATTATATTGGCCGATCGCGAAATGCAAGTACATGAGTTCGCTGAGGTTCTAGGTATCTCAATTAAGCGAGTACACAAATATTTGGATATGTAAACTTATTCATGCGATGGGTGTTGCGATTACTTGCATTCGATCATAACTGCAACCATATGACTACTTTAAAGTAATATTTAGCGATGTTTAGCAGCAATTCGAACGAATTTCTGAGTCTTTTCATAACAATGAACAAAACATTGATCTATCACAATATAACATAGACCAAGAAATAATCAAATTAGTGAGTTTCTTCGGATGAACGTATAGCAAAGGTAAATCTGTTGGTCAACAAGTACATAGCGAGTTTTTTTTTGGGATGAAGGATTATATTACAAAGAGTAAAACAATTACTAGCGAATATTATTCAGAGATTTTAGATAGCTTCAATATTAATTTGAAACATAAATGGCTGCATTTGACGAAGAAAAAAGTGCTGTTTCATCAAGACAATGCATAGTTGCATAACACATCGTTCAATAAGTCTCGGGACTAACTCTCTCTAGGTTAGTCCCGGGACTTATTGAACAATGTGTTACTGTGGCAAAAATTTATAAAATGAACTATGGACTACTATCATCTTATCCAGAATATTCTGCAAATCTAGTATCTTATTCTGTTTCTGAATCTAGAGAATCTAGAGAGATTGGGCGATAAGAGATTTGGATCGAATGATGAGGTCATGTACTTCAACAAACCCATATTTTGCGAGCCAGAAGAAAATCTATTATTTAGAAGGAATAAAAATATTGGAAATTTTTGTTGAACTAAATGGAGATTATACTGAGAAATAAAACACTTATTTGCCACAAAATATATAAATATATACATTTTATTCAAAAAGTCACTGACCGATCAAAACTGCCTCCATACCATTAAGAAAAACGAAATAGCTTTTTGATACTCCTATTTTATATTCAAACGTTGAATAAAATTGAAATAGCATACTAATGGAATTATTATGATATCCATTTTTAAATTGTATCATCTGTACTTTGAATTATCAAATAAATAGTGTAGACCTATCTAGAAAGAGAGCTACTTTTAAAATAAATCTGAATATATGGAACAATTTGAATTCGTCAAGGACTATCAAAATTAATTTCTTTTTAAATAAAATTGGAATCTTTAATCTTTTGAAAACAAAAAAGTGAATAACTTTTGGACTTGTAGTAGTAAACCACGAAAAAGAAAATAGTAGGAATGATTTATCTGGTGATTGAGAAGAAAATTTTTATTAATTGTGCAGATCTGAAAGTGTTAATTGCCTTCTAATTCTGACTCCTAACTCAATTCACAGCTTTGCTGATGGGAAATATCCTTAATTATTCTTAGCAATTTTTTTACTCCGTGGCTAATTCATAATCATAAATGTAATATTGTTAATAATATTTTCAATACTTTAACACACAATTTATAATATTGATGAAATTCTTTAGCATATCAATCATTTAATATTAGCAATTTTAGAATATCATTCATCAATTGAAATCAGCAATATACACGTATACATCTCAAAATCAATAGTCAATTATCAATTAATTAACTACACGCGATTTGTCAATCAATATCATACAAAATATTACATTATTGATTGCTTGACTGAATACAAGATGATTTATCAATTGTGATCAAAAATTCATCGAAAGATATGGAGACATGCATTGGTTAGAAAATAGTTTGTCAATCAAAATCATCAATATATCAAAATTATTTATTGGATTAAAATTGTTGAAAATATCATTGAAACTTTATAAAACTTAATAATGTTTGTTTGCTTGTAAAAAACCTTCTATGATTATTTCGACATATTGATGATTTTAATGTTTATTCTCTATAGGTGCATATGTGGTATGTTAAAAGAGCCAATAGAAGTAAAAATAAAAACTTTTAATTTAATAAACCATGAAATTTAGTATTCACTTCGAAATATTGATGTGGAAACATGCGATATTTTAGTAGTTTAGTACTTTGTAAGTATTTAGTAATCAAAAGGAGAAAAAAGTTTCAATCAATGTTGTTGAAAATGAAATTTTATTAATATGAAAGGATGGGTTGTACTTGTACTCGTATTATATTTTGGAATATCTTACTATAAATTAGATAGAAATTGAATAGATTTTTGATTGAAAATTAATGCAAAATTATCAATCACNTATTTTAGTAGTTTAGTACTTTGTAAGTATTTAGTAATCAAAAGGAGAAAAAAGTTTCAATCAATGTTGTTGAAAATGAAATTTTATTAATATGAAAGGATGGGTTGTACTTGTACTCGTATTATATTTTGGAATATCTTACTATAAATTAGATAGAAATTGAATAGATTTTTGATTGAAAATTAATGCAAAAATTATCAATCACGATTTAAAATTGATAAGCTTTTATATGTAGATAAATTACCAGAAATGTTTTTAATTTTAATGAGTTGGGTTTATGTAAAGTCAAATAAGTTCATAACTTCTAAGAACACTAAATATGAATTTTGAAAAATATAATGAATGGAGAAAAAGTTTAGTAACAAGTTTGACCAAAAATGAAACACATTTCTCTGATATACCCAATGGAACCAAATGTGTGCCATTTCGATTCATGACCTTTTGTTATTTTTTCGGAAAAATCATTATCCCCTATCAGTGGTATGACTTTTATGTTTTAGAGGTGAAAATACGAGATACCTAATTTTCACAAGCTCCTTTTGAATTTAATGTAAAATCACTTAAAGATGGTTCTGCATAAATCATGGTCTGGTTTATATGATGAAAGCATCGAAATTTCCTAGTCAAACTTTTTCAATCTTAACCGAATCATCAAAGATTGTGTGGTCTATCGTTATCATAATGGAACACAGTATATTTTTTTATTTTTTTTTACTGATCAATTCTAATCATTTTCTTTCAATTTTTTGCTTCAATCACGTTAATTGTCGACAATAGCGAGTTAAATCAATCATTCGGTTAGACAGTNTCACTTAAAGATGGTTCTGCATAAATCATGGTCTGGTTTATATGATGAAAGCATCGAAATTTCCTAGTCAAACTTTTTCAATCTTAACCGAATCATCAAAGATTGTGTGGTCTATCGTTATCATAATGGAACACAGTATATTTTTTTATTTTTTTTTACTGATCAATTCTAATCATTTTCTTTCAATTTTTTGCTTCAATCACGTTAATTGTCGACAATAGCGAGTTAAATCAATCATTCGGTTAGACAGTAAAATTTCGTGATAGGCGATTCTCTTCCAATTCAATTAAATTTTCAGGATTATCTTTTTTGGTATAAATTTCACCTTTACCATTGTTTTGTAAAACCTTATCACGTTTCGGCTACAATATTTTTCGCACGATTTTGTCACAATTTTGCTGTAGTAGTTTTTTTAAACAGACTGCAATGTATTCTTACCTTTTTTTTCAAAACAAACAACTATAGTAAAGCCTGGATGAGACTTATATTACTCGTACCAAAGATATTCAATTTTAATATCATTATCTATCAATAATTTGTTATCAAAACTTTTTCCTCCATCCTTTATAAAATTCCATCCAGTAAAAATTTGTAGTACTTTTTTATAGTGAAAAATTTCACCATCATAATGGATGATAATATTTCATTATTTGATTGATAATGAAAGGAAGCGCAAATCCCTCGACATTGTAATTTTATTGAAGTAAAAGCCCAATACTTTCAAGTTGATTCTATTGATGTAACTTTAGTTTTAGATTTGAAATTATAGTGAAACACCAGCGAAAAGGTTTACAAGTTCAATCAAATGATTTATGAAAACAAAAAATTATACTATAATTTCCTCTCTATTATGCCATTTATTGGAAACCATACTTAAACCACAAAATGTAAATTTCTATTGAATTTTTACTACTTGTATGCTTTGACTTTTTTTATTGATTATATGATTTTTAATTTTCAACATTCACAACATTTGAAACTTGTACAAAATCCATTTCTAGCTTGCATTATATAAGAAAAAAAAAAGTATAATCTTAGATTGAAATAAGGCATATATTGTTTCCTTTTATACTAAAACTATAACAAATGTAATTTTTTTTTTAATTGCATTATCAAATCTATAGATTTATTAATCTGTGCATTATTTATGCAATAAACTTCATAATTTTCAATCAGAGTATCATCAATAATAATTCTAAAATTCCTGCATTATTATTTTCTTGATAAATTTCTCATTAGCACTATTCAAAATATTCTCTTCACAATAAAATTAAGTAACGAAATATCTCATCTATTAGCTTGTCGATCCATTTTTACAATTGTTTTGAAATATGTCTTAAAATTAATCAGTTCTTATGGTGGATGGCTATAGTCAATCATATCAGTATCAGGACAACAGTGATATTATAACTGGTAAGAATATTGAATGAATTAAGAGATACAATGTGAGTGGAAGATTTAAATTTCGAATCATGGTGTATAATTTTTAACCTAAAAGAGATATAAAAGAAACTGAACTAACCTAAAAACCACTTTTCTGGCATTGTCTAGATAAATGAAAATCTGGAAGGCTACTCTGTAATGGAATAAAATTGAAATCAAATTATACACAAAGATTTGGAAAGAACATAACATGTCATTAAAAAATTTTAAAAGAGAATTTTTGATCAAAAGAAAAGTCCTCAACATTAAATTGAATTGCGATTCTAATTGTTGAGAATATGTTTTCATTTATTGCAAAAAGAAATCAAAGGATTTAATTCTCTATCCTGTATTGAGGGCATCAGATTATTAAATTTATATGCTGGCTGTTTGAATCCAAAAGTTGAATAGACTAAAAAATTATTTATATTAGGCACATTTTTATCTAAACACGGGTTTGCTAATATTATAAGCAAAATATCTGATTTTTTGGATGGAAATAATTCAAGGATACCACAAACACGTAAATTTTAATCCGTAAAGGTAATTCTAATTTTTGTTACAAATGAGACATCAAACGTAATACAGGCTAAATATTTCCATACATACTAGAATATTTCGTTGATCCTACAATTGAGACTAAATTAGAGATATTACATTTGTTTTAAATTTTTTTAATTATGGCACAGGGTTTGCTCTCAGACCAAGGCAGGATAATAATTTGTTCACGAATTAAGATTAAAGTGTTAAATTCAAAAGATTATGCCTCTAATAAAGAAAATCAGTTTTTCAAAAGAAATTTTGTTTAATTATTTTTGTTTAATCTTTGAACAGGCCACGGTTGTTTCCGTGCTTTGGTATCATTATTATAATATATTAGCCACTATAAATTGAAGGTTAGATCTAAGCAGAGTACATGCTCTACTATTGTTCCCTCCTACTAAAGGTGTATTATCAGAGACATATCTTTTTAAGATTAAACCTTAGAAGGTAGTGGTTAGTAAATAGGTCCATATTGCATAAATTCAACATATTTTTCTTGAAGAAGCTAATAAAACCCTTTTGACTGCTTGAAGACAACAAGGTTTCTACAATACAGTAGTTTTGATTTTCTTTCCCCATAGCTTTAAGTAAGAGTGTACATGACTTTTTGAAAGATCACAGAAATATTCCAAATTCAATTATAAGAGGAGTTGCTGTCATTTTAGTCAGCTCATCTACTTTTACATTCTCTAAAATATTTTGATGGCCAGGAGTCTAGTTCAGTTCGACTACTAGAAATTAGCTTAGATACAACCCCGAGTGACCTAAGTTTACTTTTTAAGTACTATTTGAATATATATTAGAAGATTTTATCTACCCATTTTCCTTTATTTTGGTAAGATAATTCTGATGCAGATCGTGATGGTTAAAACTTCACTTTTGAAAAATTCTCATGATGTTCCCCAAAGGGTTACGTATCTCTGGTAATTGGGACTATAAAATAAATTTCTATACCAGAGAGCCTATCAATCCCAGATGCCGCCTATCTATCCCAGATGCCCTTATCGATCAGATGCCTGAATTCAAGAGATAGCATTGCTATCCATTGATATTCCATTTTAAATATTAAAAAATATCATATTTTAGGCCAGATTCGAAATTGTGCTTTTTGAACTATAGTTAAGTTTGAGTATTTGCATTATTGCGTTATCAGAATAACATAATGACTTTACAGGACACAGGTATATTATAACTTGTCCAAAAATAAAGATTGTACGTTAAATTTTTGGATGGTGAATAATTTTGAATAATTTAGGTTTGTATATTCACTAGATTTGATAATTTTAGAATTCTTTTTGATCGAATTTCTAACAGAAAAATTGAACCATTTATCAGTCGAAGGTGAACATTACGAAAAAAGGATTGAAGCCACTATCAAAAATATCTGAAAAATATACGAATTAGTAATTTTGATTTATCTTATTTGTACCTTAAATTAATTTATTCAAGAGATTCATTTAATACTTTAAAATGTTTTAGTTTTCACACGAATTAAACATGAGAGTAAGCTTCCTTTTCAGGATTGATGATTTCCTTTTGAATAACACAAATATTATTGTGAATTCTGTTTAAGTATTCAAATCTTCTATCTATTATCCTTCATAGTTCTAAACCTTTGTGCATATTTTTCATTTTTTTGAATTAAACGTTTTAGTTTGTGTTCTATTGAACAATTTTGTTATTAAGTTCATAATATGCAGAAAATACCTTTAAGGATCTTTTAAGCTCTATTGTATTTTTGCTTTTTCAAAATAAATACTACACAGATATGTTTCTAAAATGTGGTAAAGTAATTTTGCAAGATGCATTCCACTTGAAATCACGTTTAACAATAGAAGTAGAATTGTTGATTGAAATTTTCATAGAATATACCAGAAAATATCGTGAAATGCAAGAGATTCAATTAAACAAATGAAAACAAAAGGATAAGCTTTATAAAAATCCTTCCATTAAGGATAATAACATGAATATAATCCTCAAAACATGCCAAAGGATATGCTTGATTTATTTATACTATACGATGAAAAAAAATAGTAGGTGCACTTAAATTCTATGAAAATTGTATAATAGTTTACTTAAGATTTAGTATATTTTTTTTTTTAATTTGAAATGAGGTTTGTTTCTGGATGAAATGAATGGAAGATTTAATTAAATGAAGCTAAATAAGAAAGTCGCGTCCATGAAAAATTTTATTTTAAGTTCATTTCTTATTGAATTTAGTTAATCCTTTTGAAACATTTCCTTTGTAAAATTATTGCTTTTAGTAAAAATAAAAGTTAACCATCTTAGAAATTTAATTTATTTCGAGAGTCTTACAAAGTTAAGAGTAATGGAAAATTAGTTAAAGATATCCTAAAAAAGGATTAAGAATTATCCTGTAAATTGTATAATCTAGAGATGCTTTTATTTTATTAAGGGATTTATTAATGGTACACCAATATTGAGTGTTTGGCTATATTCTGTTGCAATCCAAATAAGTTTTCGCGACTTTTTGTTTCTATGGACAAAACATGGATCCATCACAATAAACCAGAGATGAAGAAACAATCAAGATAATAAATTTCTCTTGATGTGAGTATATCAAAGGAGGCCATGGTGGATTACAATCACCAAACAAGGTCATGATCACAGTTTTTTGGGATACACAGGATTTCCTTGAAAATAATAAAAATGATTACAGGAAAATATTATTCTGACAGATTCGATATGGATTTGAAACAGAAACGAGTATATTTGGTGAAAAACTCTGTTTGGTGGTGAAAAGTTCTGTTTCATCAAGACAATGCACGG
>JXPE01033112.1:0-10712 GCA_001015215.1 Holcocephala fusca
CAGCTATCCACAAAAAAAAAGAAAAAACTTATTAAAAATAATTTGTCGCAAGTTTTACATATAAGATCAAAAATTTAAATGAAAAAGTATTTATCAAAGCTTATGCAAATATGCGAATTATAAGTTCATGGATAATAAAGTTTCATCTTTAAGGCTGTTGATGGAGTAGGTTTCTTAGAAAACATGTTGAAAATAGATTACGTATTGTGAAACACAACTTCAGAGCATAATTTAAGAAGATATAACATAAAATTATTTACAAAAGTTAATAAATAATAGCAAATATTCATTTTATATACAAAAGAATTTAAGATTTTTTTTGCAAATGATATGAGATTTTAAATAAAATATATCTACATTTTTCGGGACTTAACTATAATTTTTTTAATTTGGAATATGTCTGTCGCTTAAATTTAGAATTAGTTAAACTTAGCTTAACCAACCATTTTCTTAATCTCGGATTAGTGGACAGACTAGCAATTAACAAGATTATTCAATTTAATTTAAATGTGGCTATATCATGAAATCCCTAAGCTTGGAACAAATAAAACCACGTCCAAGTTGAACAATACATGGACTTAACTGTTTCAATTACAGGGGATCTTCATAAGCGCATTACTTTATTTCATATTTGCTACTACGTTTGCATCCACAGCCTCCATCATTAAGGTTCAGTAAGTTTGTTTTTAATATGAGCTCTAATAACATAAACCATNAGTTTGCATCCATAGCCTCCATCATTAAGGTTCAGTAAGTGTTTTTTTTTTAATATGAGCTCTAATAACATAAACCATGTAAACTTTATCGGATTACCAAAACAAAAAAAAGCGCTGTTGAATAAGACTAAGGTTCCGTTCTTGTAAAGCAATCAGCCGACAAAAATTCAACACAGCTAAAGAATAAACGAAGCTTAAACAGAAAATTAGACAAGTATTAAATCAATTTCAACCCGAGCTGAATTCAGACAAAATTACCTACTGGTAAGATCTTAACAACCCAAGTCGCAGAAACCATCTTAGGAGTAATTCTCTAATAAAAAAATATTTCTAGACTTAAATTTAAAGTTAAGAAAAAGAAAAATATAAAAAAAGTGATTTACTTTTCTGGAATCCAACATGACATTCGTGAAGTAAAAAAGTAATCTTCGATAACTGGCAGAAATTTTTAAAAATAAACAATTTAAAGAACCCCTGAAATAAATTATCAAAAATTAAGTACCAATTTTTAATTGCAATAATGCTTCAAACATCCTGAAAATTTAATATAAAAAAGTATTGACTTATCTATGCCAACTCTTGCATAAAAAAATTTACAATTTTTAAGGCAGTCAAGAATTTTAAAAAATTCAATTAATTGTTAACAATAAATACTTTATTTGTTTAAGAAAATAAAAGCCTAGTAGAGAGAAGAATAATTTAACCAACAGCAGCGTTCCTACAATAAATTCACATCAAATATTTTCGATAAGACTAATTTAATTTTTAATAATTTCATAGCATCATTTTTTCACTTCCAGTGAAAATGTTTAATTTTTTAAAGAAAAAATAATAATATTAATAATTTCTACAAGCTAAATGTTTACTAATGACAGAATTTTTCATATTCAAAGATTACAATTCATTACCAGTACATCGCTGATGCAAACAAATAATTCCTCACATTTTTATAAAAGTAAGCCTAGCCTTAAGTCTAGAGTTTAATCAAATAATCCATTAAATATGCCTTGGTCTGACTAGAACATTATTTTTCTTTTCTTTTAATATAAAATTTTGACAATTCCTATCATTCCCTTTCGCAATATTTTCAATATTACATCCTACTTAGTTAAAGGCATGGCCCAGATATTTAAAACAAATTTTAATTTTATTGGAGAGATACTCTCCAACTTCGAATATTGCATGCATACATTGATGCCTGTTCCTTAAATACAGTTGACATTTTTTTTAAACCTTTCCTTTTCGCAGTAAGAATTTAAAACAAAAAAATTTGGTGTATATTTATGTAAAACAATTAATTAAGTTAAATGCATAAAGTTATAGTTACTAAAATTAATCAATTATTTGCAGTTCACTAACTGGGAGATCAGAAGCCTCCTTACAGAAGGTACTTGAGCGCTCAAGTTTCGACTCTATCCTTACTTCCTTTGGACTCTCAATAACTAATTCAATTTCATGATTCTCTTTTTTATTATCAGATTTTTTTTTATAATTCTTTTCACTTTTAGCATCTGAACATTTTGTNGAGTTCACTAACTGGGAGATTAGAAGCCTCCTTACAGAAGGTACTTGAGCGCTCAAGTTTCGACTCTATCCTTACTTCCTTTGGACTCTCAATAACTAATTCAATTTCATGATTCTCTTTTTTATTATCAGATTTTTTTTTATAATTCTTTNCAGTTCACTAACTGGGAGATCAGAAGCCTCCTTACAGAAGGTACTTGAGCGCTCAAGTTTCGACTCTATCCTTACTTCCTTTGGACTCTCAATAACTAATTCAATTTCATGATTCTCTTTTTTATTATCAGATTTTTTTTTATAATTCTTTTCACTTTTAGCATCTGAACATTTTGTTATTTTTGAATTCGAGGCATTTTTATTTGATGATGAAGTTTTTGGTGTTATAATTAAAGAATTTGGAACAAGCTTAGCCGTCCTCCTTAAATGCAAAGTTGTTGGTAGTGGGCCAGATCTTCTTGTTGGAATGTTTGAATTACTTGCAGATTTATTGACTGATATAATTTTATCCTGATAATTATTTTGTTGTTTCGAAATACCATATGTAGTATGATTGATAGCAGTTATAACAGGAACAACAGAAACTGTAGCACTAGTAATGGTAGCAGTAGAAGCATTTGCTGATTTTCTTGCTAATATTTCTCTAGATTTTGCACTTAAGAAACTTTTTCGAACCATCGTTGACTGTCCAGCAGGCACCGATATTGAACGATTTTTAAAAGCATCGCGTGGTGAATTCACCGAACTATTTGTGCTAGACAAGCGACTAGATTTATTTGTTAACGATGATGGACTTGATCCAGAAGTATTTTGACATGAAATTGATTTATTTTTCGAAATTTTATTAATTGGTTGTTTTACTACTTGGTTTTCTTTATTTATTAAAGGATTTGAACGTGAGATTTTTGCATTAGAAAGAGACTCTTGAGAAATTGTTTTTTCAGTCTTTATCGAGCTTTTCATTGAATCAACTAAAGAGTCAACTGAAATTTCTGTGTCCACTCTATTTTTTGTATGCATAGATTTCTTTGAAGGCGATGATAAGCTATCTAAGGACATATTTATAGATTTTGGACCAAATTTACGTCCAACGCCCACACGTTTATTTGTTGCTGGACTAGATGTTCTAGAGCTATCACTTGATGATATATTTTTCCCTTTCATAGCTGATGGTATATTAGAGCTTGTCTGACTTTTAAGTGGTCCTCGTGGTTTTCGAGGTTCAAGATATCTTGGGCGAATATCAGCCAAACGTATATTACCAGTAGATATATTTTTATAGCTTGAAGTATCTGACAATTTTAATGAGGTTGATGAATCTTCTGATTGAGTCCTTCGATGACTGAGTACATTCGATTTATCTACTTTGGCTTTAGATGGTATAATCGGTTGAATTACTGGCACATGTACCCTTGAGTTGGTCTTAACAATTTTTCCTGCAACAAATTTTTATTGAAAAAAAAATACAATTAAAGTTTTTGTTTTAAAAAAAAAAAAAAATGTAATAATTTTGAAAATATTCTTACCAGAAGATTCTTTAACCTCATGATTTGCTTGAACACCTTTCTCGTTTGTTTGAATATTTCGATCGTTTGTTTGTGTATGTGTAGTCGCTCGATAAAGTTGAGTATCTTGAGCTAGAGCTCTTTTCGAATGTGCTTGAATCGCTAATTTAACTTGATAAAGATCCTGATTTCTATTACCAGCATTAAATGTTAGCGCTTTTGTTACTGGTTTTCCTCGACGTAAATCCATTGGCTCAGTTAAACATGCTAATTTTTGAATTTTCTTTCGTAATTCTAAGTCCATTCGTTGCCATGTAGTTACTCTCATTGCTCTAGCACATTGCCTAGTTAAACATTGCTCCACAGCCGACAAAATTGCACTTACTAAACGAATAAATTCATCATTCCAATCCATTTCTTCTTCATGTACACCTTCACCAAATTTCTGAGCATGTTCTCCAATATTTGGAACTTTTATAACTTTAGCAGCAAGTACAGCATTTAATCTTGTAACACGTTGATAGCTTCGACATGCTTGATCTGGTGTTAATGATGAAGCTGTTCGAAGTAAAACACTTTCTAATCGAGAAATATTTGTGCTCTTATCATGACCCAGCGATAGGAAACTATCACTTGCTATTAAGCTTGCAAAATGATCACTAACATAAACATACGCCGAATCCATAATATCACGAACAATATTCTCAATTGATGTAGCCCATCTGCAAGGTGCAATTTGTGCAATTATAACATCACAATCCAAAATTGTTTCCAGTACTGTCTCTGAGGTCTGCAATAAAATTATTTTCTGTAAAACTTTTAACTCTTCGAAACTTCTCTAAAATTATAGTTAACGTAAATATTTTATATCTAAAAAACTTCTTTTCTTTACAATTTTAAACCAAAACGAAGAGTTCGAGAAAGATCAGTCAGCTCAGAACAATCTCATCATATAATAAAAAAAAAACATTATTAAAACTGTGTTTTTCTTAGTGGGATAAAGCTATAGAGTCGTAGAATTTACTAAAGATTTCACAACAATGGGTTCTTTACGACACCACTAACTATTCTATCTTACCAACAACAATTTTATTGAAAACTTAAAAGAAAATCTAGCAGAGCCAGAAAGTCCACAAAAAATATTTAACACTTTCGAGGTGATTTGCATAAATGAAATAATAAGCAATCGAAGATCTTTTATCAAAAACACTTAAATTCTTTGCCGCTTATCTTAAGAATACCCCAAAAACACGTAAGGTTAAATGCTAATGTCCACGTTTAAGTTATGAATAGAATCAACTATTTCTATAAACAAATCTATGAATACGAAACATAAATGTTATTTCTAAAGAGATCGTATTAATGAAAAGGCCTATGTGCAACTAACAAAAGCGCATAATCGAACATCGTCTTTATATTCCATGACAATAGAGCAAGAAGTTGGCAAATCTTATGGCTTTTTCATACTTTTCAAATTCAATTTGTAAAATTATTAATCATTTCGTTTTATGCAGTAAGATGACGGATTTTTTATTGTCTTAATCTTATAAATATTTTTTTAAAGGGTCTGACAATATCTTTAAATTGATTTGTAGATATTGAAAATCCTTGATGACTCTGACTATACAATCTGTAGTAAAATTCTAAGTCTATAGGAATGGGCTTCAAATTTTGAAATAGTAAAAACAGATTCGGGTCTATGTAATGATTTAAATTTATTTTTTACTGAATTTTACAATAACAGAAATTGATTTTCCCTAATCTAAGGTAATCAAAACAAGTAGGTAAAATATTACAAAAAAAAGGCTATTTATGAAATCATTAATCAAAAATAAAAAAACCGAATTTAAAATAGAGAAATTGTGTTCTTAGTATTTGACCTAGCTTTTCAAGGAATATCTAAAGATTTTCTTCAAATTTGAGAATTTTATTAAATTTTGCACAAATTTAAAAAATTATATCAAAAATTTATTATATTGATTTTTTTTCTTACCAAATGGGCGACAATCTGCTGTCTACACCTTCCCAAAATATCACTAGGCAATTGTGCAAATGATCGAGTTGGCCAAACTTTCAAATAATGACGGCAAGTCCATTTCAAGCATTTCCTGTATAAATCATCTAATGCGTGATTTAAAGCAACCGGTAATACTTGTAGAATTCCATCAATACAACCCGAACAGGGCTTGTGAAAATTATGGCAATAGTTCATTTTAAGCGCATGAGCTGTGACTTCTTTAAGACCTTCTAATCCTAAGAAATCAGCTAAAGCAGCTAATTCCATTAAACTAATGCCTTCTGGGGGATGTGAAGCTCCTGAATAAATGTGGCATAAAGCAAAATGGACGGCACTATAAGAATATCCGGGCAAAGATATTACATTCCCAGCACTTTGTACCCATCCTCCAGCTAACATTGCTGCAAAATATTGGCAACGTGATTTTAAAATACATTTATGGGCTTTAATGCGTCTTCCATTAATTTCAACTACAACATCGGTTGCAATCTCTTGAAGAAACATTTTAAGTAGATCTTCTCCAAGACGTCTAGGCTGTCGACATGATATCGAAGACTCATCCATTCCCGAACGACTTATACTAGATGCTAAACTAGAATCTGCTGATAAATCTGATTGAAGATAGTCTATTTCATTAGGGCTTCGATTGCATGCATCTAAAGCAAAATCACCAGGTAAACTGTTACTAAACTCCTTAGATAAGTGCGGAAAAAGACGAGTTAAGCTCCTAAGATTTTCTACAGATGATGTGATATTAAGAATATTATTTCCTGTTGATCGAGTCATAGCCCAAGAATGTGGACGGGTTCGTGATTCTTGAAAGAGTCTACTAATGTGCCTATGATTTCCAACTGATTTTGACATCGTGTCTGGAGAATGTAATTCAAATTTTGAAAATGGTTTATCCATGTCAGAAAGCTTCACAAAATTAGATGTCGATTCTCCAACATGCTCATTTACAGTTTCAAGAAGTTGTTTTTGTTTTTCAATAGTTGCATGCAATGTTTCCATAGTATGAGCAGAAGATTTAGTGTTACTATTACTAGGAGCTTTCTGCTTTAATGAACTTTGTGGTTCTTTTTTTGGCGAAGATACTTCTTTAGTTTCTATGATAGTTTCCATTATAATTGGCCTTCCATTGTCTTTGGGCGGTGACACCTCTTGTACAATGCAAAGATTTTCTTCCTGTTGAAATGTAAGATCTTCTGTGTCTGTAGTAGAAGCTGGTGATAGATCTTTTGAAAAAATTCCATCTGTTAATGATCCTTGACTACTTTTATCAAAAGTTTCATTAATTTGAACATCTTTTCGTCGTTTTTTCATTTTTTTTGATACGTTCTCATTTTCACCAAAGCTCGAATGAATCGAAATAGATGTACCCGAATGTGAATTATTCGAGTAGGTACTTAATTCTGATTTAGAACAAGTGAAATCTTCAAAAGGTGACAAAGACGAATCAATCGACATACTTGAAGTTTTCGATATTAACGGAATTTTGTCTAGTATGTTCATAATTCCTTTATCTCCAGATAAACTTGCTGATCTTTTATGCTCCTTTCGGACAGTTTGCGTTGCTTGAGTATCTTGAGGATTCCATGAATGTCGTTTTGATTCATCTTTTTGTAAATTTCGTTGTTGTACTCGCCGTATAACAGGTAGGGATTCATTATCCGCTAAAAGTGAATGTTTTCTACTTTCATCTGAAGAGCCAACTAAAGTTTCTCCTGCAGAATCTAATTTTTCCATATTACCTTGATTGTGCGTACTACGAGACATTAAAGTTTCTGTTGAACTTGAACTTGTTTTCATTAAATCACCACTATCACGTTTTTGATGAAGTGTATTCGACAATCGTGATGCAAGCGATAATGGCTCACGTTTTGGTACAGGTTTCTTTTCTCCAAAATCAATAAACATTGAGAAAATATTTTTCTTATCGCCATTTATTGGAGGTGTTTGATTATTTGCTGTTGGAGGTGGTGTTGCATTTCTGGAATTTTCACTTTCAGATAAATCAACATAAAAACCTGTGGCTTTTTTAACACTCTCGTGTAAAGATCGACTCATTATTGAAACAGAAACAGACTCAGAATCTATTGGTTTTGGTGGTTCCATATCATTTAATGAAACATAAAATCCCATTCCATTTTTATGTGACCCTTCTGAGCCTGCCCGTTCGGATGACATTTCTGTGGATCTGGCGGTATTTTCAGTGCTAGATGATGAACTTGTACTTCGACGTCGACGCGATTTGCAATCACTCATATCTACTACCCATGACGTTACAGACTGCGACATTTTATATTTTTCTTTTGTCCTTAACAAGCTATCACTTTCTGATTGCAAGTCTAATGAATGAAATCCTCCAGAAATAATTGGGCATATATCGGTTTTTCGTCGAACAGGAGGACTCTCGCATTGTTTTGGTGTAAAATCTTTAATTGATGCTCCTCCCGATACAATTGGAGCTGAATCATCACAACGTGAAGATCTCTTTGGAATTTTAATACTTAAAGAGCTTTCACTATCTCCACTATAAGATACATCCTTACTACTTGCTTTTAAACTGAGATCAATTTGAACAATTGAATTGTGCGGAGTATCAGGTAAAATACAGGCTCCACTTGTATCTACTATATTTTGAGTGTGATAATTTCGATTACTTGAAGATTCTTCATCATCCATTGAGTTACCGAAACTTCCACTTGAATAATATGGTCCTTTGTGTTTATCATGCTCAGACCATACTACATTAGACGTTGAAGCAGGAGAATATTCAACAAAATCACCTTCAACAAAAGGTATCTTTGGACTT
Source organism: Holcocephala fusca (assembly GCA_001015215.1). Classification (NCBI taxonomy): domain Eukaryota; kingdom Metazoa; phylum Arthropoda; class Insecta; order Diptera; family Asilidae; genus Holcocephala; species Holcocephala fusca. The sequence goes on from JXPE01033112.1 coordinate 8,572, forward strand.
ATCAAGTGACCAGAATATTGTTGTATAGAATATTGAAAAACAAGATTACCTTGTTTGCGCTCTTGATCTTTTCTTAATTTAACTGTCTGATTTTCATCTAAATCAAAAGTTCCTTGACGCGTAAGGAGTACTTCCATTTCACCAGACGATGAACTAAAAATATTTTTAAATCCATTAGGACTATCTTTATTAAATTGGTCCTTGATATCTACGAGATTATTATTTGTTGATTGTTTTGAATTTTCACGCTTCCACAATTTCTCTTCATCTGATAAATTGTTAGCAGATTCTTCACTTCTTTGAGGTGATTCATCAGAACTGGTGCTAGAATTACTTACTAGATTTAGTGAAGGTTTTGTTTTACACATTTCAAAGCTTTTATGAAATGTTTCCAATTTATCTAAATGTAATTTTTTAGGCCAGGCATCTTTATCTGAATCCTCTGATTTATCAGAATTATTATCGGATTTGGTTTTTGTCTCTTCAGGTTTTGGGCCAAAACAACCACCATCAGGTAATTTTGGAGCTATCGATGAAAAAACTAATTCAGATTCATCTAATAATGATGCAGCATCAATAAAGCATGCAGTCACAGAGGAAGACGTTGGGTTTGTAATTAAATCAGATCTATTTAATGATACTTTTTCTGGATTTGTATTATTTCCAAAACATTGTGAAGAGCTTCTTCTTTCATTGTGCAAGAAGTTACGACAACAGTCTTTAACTTCCACATTTGTGCGATGCGGAAAAATTGATTCCCATGAACCTGTCTCTGAGGAAATAGACGAAATTTCCATAATTACAATTTCTTCGTTTTGGCGCTGCTTTTCTTCTTTTGTAGAAGTTGTTTTTCCTTTTTTCTTTTCAAAATTCTTATTATCACCGTTTAAATTATTTACATCGGGGATGTAATCTAAACTACCAGAAGCTTCATCAGCCTGTTGATCACTTGAATAGCCAGTACTTACAGGTGAAAATGTATCTCTCTCTTCCAAAAAATCCATTTCACATGTCTTAGTCCCCAATTGATTTCCATAATTTTTTGGTAAATCTAAATTGGACGGAGGATAAACTTTACGGCTAAATTTTTCAGAATGATATGAGGATGGAGTATCTTCTTCCGATAGAGTGATATCTAAAAATTCAAATGCAGAACCTGAATCCGATGATATCCTCTTTGATATTCGTTTTTTATTGCTTGCATCTTGTATGATGTCTTCTTGCACTTCAAATAAGTCGTGTTCTGGTGCAAATTCACTATTAGTCGTTTCAATCGTATTTGTATTATCCAAGAGAACACTAGAATTACCACTAGCGCCGGAGCAATTTTCGATGCCACTATCTGGACATGTTTGTTCAGAAACAAGACTTGTTGCGTCCATATTCAGATATTACTAAAATACATGATGCTGCTGTCTTTTCTATTGTTTATAGTAAATTTACATGAAGCTATAATGTAAGATGAAACTTGTTCTTGCTGTTGCAATTTCTCGTAAAATATTTGCTGATCACATCCTCTATTAATTTCTAAGGACGTTGTTTATAAACTTAAAATAATTTGCATTTCGCTTCCATATTTGTGATGTTGAGAAGACATTACTAATTATTTACTCACATCATGTATCATCGAGAATCAAGTGAATTATTGCAAATTTATTCAAACTAAACGTACGAATACCTGTTCAAAATTAAAGCCCACATCCATTTAATTTGTTTTTATAAGTTTATTATGCCTCCGCCTCTTCACTCAAACAATTCAATCGAGTTTTTGTTTTTGCTGTTGTTGATTTTGTTGCTGTTCTTATTGTAAAGGGCCTTTGTTTAAATAACAATGAATTATTCTCAACTCCTATTTAGCAATGAATTTTTTCCACTTGATTGCAGCCACTGGAAATACACAATTCTTCTTTATGGTATTGATCACCGTTGTAACGTATGCAATCCAGCACAGGTAAAAATTGCGATTACTTTGATTAGTCACCTTATTCGCATGAATATATCTCTAAATAAAACCTCACAACCATTCCCATTGCCACCAGCAATGCTTCATGGTATTATTCGAGATTCTTTTTGAGTTTTTAATCTTAGATGAATGGTTTAACCTGAAATATAAGACAATAGAAATATATTAGTGTTAATAT
>JXPE01033139.1:12011-23346 GCA_001015215.1 Holcocephala fusca
TTAACCCTTTGCACTCGAAGATTTTTTTGGAGTCATATTACCAGCAACTCGAAGCCATTTGNATTTTTTTTTTATTTTAGATGGTTTTTCTTTATTTTACATGATTTTTGTTTTTGGGTGATTTTTTTTTTCATTGAAGTTATTAATTTATTAGCATAATTTTGTTTCATTCCCGCGGTTAATTTTTTTAGCACGAGTTTTTATTTTACATAGCCATTTTAGCAGGTTTTTTTTTTTTTTTATTTAACTTGATTAGTTTTTTCTTGAAACGATTTTAATATTGCATTGAATCTACAATCTGTGAAAACAATATCGAATTATAATTACAAAAAATGGAACTGCTCATAAGTTATATAAAGAATTTTACTTTTATTAAAAGTAGCACTTTATAACGCTATAAATTTCAAATGAAATTCGAATCAAAAAAAAAAAATTTTACTAATGGATAGTAAATTGAATTCAAATTTAAATTTAACCTCCAAAAGTGGACCCGGAAGGATTTTTTGCATCGAATCGTGACGATGGACGAAAAGTGAATCCACTATAACAATCCAAAGCACAGAAAATCATGTGGTAAGCCCATGCCATGCATCAACTTTAACGACCAAATCGAGTATTCATAGCAAAAAGCTTGTGCTGTGCATCTGGTGAGATCACTTCGGAATGATATACTATGGGCTACTCCAATCTAATGAAATAATCGCAGGAAAACGTTATCAACACTAACTGATGCAATTGAGACGAGTGTTTAAGTTTAAAGGATTCCAATACACTAAAAGATATGACAAAGTGATCTTTCAGCACAATAACGCTCGCTTACATGTTTCAAAAGTCGTCAAGGGAACGTTGGAGATGTTTGAATGGTATGTCTTATCTTACTCGCTGTATTCATTAGATATTGTTGCTTCGGTAGACAGGTTGGGAACCACCACTAGTCTTAGATTACGTTCAGATCTATGCCTATGCCTATCTTCCATCTCCTTGAGGTTTCAACTGGGCAACGAAACGGTAGTCTGCAGGCTAGGCGTCGGCCAAGGAAGAGGGCTTAGAGGTGATTCGGTTTGTGGTACCACCTTTCTCCGGTCACCGGTGTAAAACTTGTCTTAACTATCCAATTTCGCCTAGTAAACGAGTAAAAGTCGTTGATGCAAGAAACTAAAAGGAACAGACTCTTGAGTCAGGAATCTTATAGTGTCAGAGATACGAAAGAAATATATGCTAAGCACATATAAAGTATTTTGTATAAGACACAATCTAATATGTGTAAGATATGAGTGTATCATTAAGGGATAGTCATCATGCACTCATAATGGCCAAAAGAGGTATGGCACAACCACCCAACCTGCGGCCGCCACTCTGGCGGAGTTGACATATTGCAGTAAATTTAAGTATCTTATATGGAAAGACTTGGGTGCAAATGAAGACAAACAGGTACCGGGCAGATAGGAGCTCTATCGTGCCTAAGTCATTCTGAGATTTTACGATGCCTATCATTGGAGTTGGACTTCCGGTGGCTCTGGAGGTAACTAGGTTTCCAGTTAGAAGGCTGCTAACGTAGAATCTAATTGGAACAGAAAAGATTTTAGATGCACTTAAGTTGTGCCGTTGGAGGTAAAGCTAACGCTATTTCTAACGTAAAAAATCACATCCAATGTTTCGGTAGACAACTTATGGCCTGACGGAGCAGCATTTCACCTATTACGAAGAAGCCCCACATTGAGTCAATTTTTAAAAGACGAGAAATTTTTTCAACTCGGAATCCATATGCTGCCTGAAAAATGGGAGAAAGTCGTAGCTAAAGTTGGACAATAGTTTATTGTACCAATTTCTCTGAATAAAGTTTCAAAGTTACCCTCAAAAACCCTCAGAACTTGTTTGTACTCTAAATAAGTAAAATAAATAAATTTTGAAAATTAAAATCAATGCTTCTGCTTCTAGAAATCTTCATTTTTATAATCGTCTTCACTTACTGTACACAATGATCGATGTATTAACTTAATTTCTTCCATATTGGATTGGTTTACATTGGTTTGGTTAAATAAAAAATATTTCCTTCTTATATTTCGTTCAGAATGATATTGCTCTAAGCGTATGCAATTGGTTTTTTTTCAAGTGTTTTGTAATTCGAATTCATGTTATATGAAATTAGTCTATCAATAATTTGCTTTCAATTGCGATTATATGACTACTAAAATTTTTTCGTTATAAATCTGTGATAAGAAAAATTACATTAATTCTAGTAAATTTTGCTTTTGTTCCGATTTTTTACAAGTATTATCAACTTTACATTTCTTTTGGGCTATTATTGATTGAAGTAATGATAAAATTTCTATACTGACTTAATAAAATTTGATTTTAAGTTGTTTTCAAAGGGAGCCAGAATTTTAGATACAATCGAGTTACATTTAGATGATTGAGAGATCAATAGAAAAAAATATACTTGGAATTGATTTTACTAAAAGGTAATTATCGATTTTTAAATTCCCTTTCGAATTGACTTTAATCTAAAAATTTTATCGATTCTGCAAATTTTAATTAAATTATTAAAAAAAAATGTTGCTGAATTTACTTTCTTTTATTTAATTTTTTTTTTCAATATTTCTGTTTATGATTTACATGCATCAGCTTAAATAAGCTCTAACATGCCATATTTTAACTCTTAACCTAATCCTTCTGTGGGCCATTAGACGCCTGGTCTAAGTAGCCTTTTGTCTTGCTGTGGGCTTTTCTTCAATCACTTTTCTACACAGTCATCTCATTGATATATTCATTCATTTTATTTAATTATTTGCAGAAGTACATCACTTAGTTAATTACATCTTTTTACTATTTCAATTGGTTCTACTTATTACTTAACTTAGATTCCAAGCCCTCAAAATAATCATGAGTATCTGTGTGCAAGATGACTTGGAATATCAAGTTATTCTAAAAGATAAATTGCTAACCACCAATATCACCAATGGACCAATATCTATTTAACAAGTTCAAGCATCCTATATATGAGGAAGTATTTTACCAAGAATGAATTCTATAGAAGGTTTATCGGATTAGATGATATCCCTGTCATTGATTATACATCTGGGTTTTCTCTAACATTATCAAGTTCACAAGGTGCCCTTAAAGATACCAAGCTTGTTGTACGTGATCTTGAAGAGTGTGCTGTTGTTTTAAGAATGGCAGCACTCGGAAACTTCAGCTATATTCATAAATCAGTATTTGTACAAACTTACATATCTAGTCTTTTATCTTTTGGCCCTAAATCTTACCTAATTATCGGTTCTTTTCTGGATTCATATTCAGAATTGTATGGGAAATTCCCGGACGACGAATCACCTAAACAAATTGCAAGCAAAAGATTCAAAAAAGGTGCACTTAGGATAGAACTATATTTGTCACTTATCAATCCCACAGGGGATAACATAGATGTAATTGGTCCAGTAATCCGAGAAGCAGTATCAAGAGCTATCAAAATTCCTACCCAATACCTTCAATATTTTGTATCCATTTTAATTTTAGGTTGCAATAAAACATTGGATAACGAACAAAATTTTAATACATGGCAAGATATTAGAGAAATGGCATATAAAGGTGTAACCACTGTAGAAATTCCAACAAGCTTTAGAGTAAAATTTCAGGTTATAGATTTCCAGGGTTGTAAAAACATGATGCCTCAATTAAAACAGTTAAGCGCATTTGCATCAGATGTTCCTGCAGCAAGATGCATATTAGACATGTTAACATATTCTCAAATGACAACTGTTTCTTTGATAAATGCATTTATCTTCTACTCCTGAACAAACATTTGCTCATTTAAGACAGATCTGTACTACTAGATGTTGCTGAATTTACTTTCTTTTATTTAATGAGAAAATTTTTATAATAGGAAAATCTACTAGAAATTTACAAATTCTTTTCACCAATTTTTACATGCAACTAAGAAAGTCTACAATTTTTTACCTTAATTTAAAATACGACAATTGTATGAAGTTCAGCAACAGTCATGGATAAAATGAAAATTTCCAAGAGAAACTTCAATATTCAAAAAAATTAATGATTTTAATTGATGGTTCCCATAATTAGCACCTTGATTTTCCATACACGTCCGAGAAAAAGATTTTTCTAAAAGAAATTTCAATTGACTGACGATTGACTAAAATTAATAAATTTTCTTGTAATTATATTGGAAAAAATTTAATATTTTCAATATTCAGGAAATACTAGTAGCTTACTTTACTGCAGAAATTCAGGTATAGCAGTCAGCACAGCAAATTATATCCGCTAACAAACTAATTGCTCAGTTGTTAGAAGTTTTTGACCCTTATATGTGAAACACCTGCTGCTTTTCGTAGGGTAAAGTTTATCACAGTTCCATGGTCCTTAAATAAATATCGAGGGGTAGAGGCCAGTTATGACACAAAAGCTTTGACACAAATAGCAAGGATTTTAAAGACGAATAAATAGCTACACTATAAACGAAATATACAGGAAAGATGTATCTTGTAAACATGTTTCAAGCGAAATTAAGAAGAGAACCCTTCCTTCCATTTTGGTGTTTTACTTGATTTTGTTATAACCTCGATGCTGATAAAGTTCTTGTTACAAAATATTAAATGAATGAATGAATGAATATTTGTAGGAAATTATCTTTTTAAAGGGTTTCCCAGATTCCTGTTAAAGAGTTAAATTGCCAAAGAATTGTCATTACCCTTTCTAACAATCTCATGCTTTACATACAAATAATTACCCCCATAATGGTGATTTTGATTTATTGTGGGATGATATTCATCTACAGGCGGTTTGAAATAATTTTTCATTTAACTAAAGATTTTTAGAGGATTTTTGGATATGAAAGAAAGTATTTTTAAATCATAAGCAAAAACATTTACTACTATTCGAAACCAATAATGGATAGCTTAAGATTGAGGTAAGAGCTGGGACTGTCCAAGGATCGATTCTAGGACCTGATCTCAGAAATTTCATTTATAACAGCCTATTACAATTTGAGATGCCACCGGAAGAGGCGTGTTTAGTAGTATAAGGTAACGATATGGGCAGTACTAGTTTCCACCAAAAGTATAAAACATGCAAAATAGATAAAATTTAACAGAGTGATGCGAATTGTTAGCTTCGGAATGCTAAAGCATGGTCTATTCCTGGATTTTAGCAAAACTGTTATTGTGATTTGTCGATCACAAAGGAGAAGAGATACCCTTTAGTTCTTCCAGTACATATGGGATACGAAATTGAAAAGTCGAAATGAGCTTCTAAATAATCTGGGTGTCACAATTGAATACAAAATGAATTTTCTTCAACAAATTAAGAGAGTAGCGCAGACAAAACGGCTAAAGGAATTATGGCACTGACTAGACCTTTGACCAAAGTTGAGGGGTACACTGCCTATAAATGGCATAGAGAGGAGTTACTTTAAAGGTAGTCTTTGCATATCGTACAATTTTTTAAATCAGAAATATTGATCATCGCTGGGTTTATACCCTTAGACCTACTTCCCAGAAAATGAGAGGATATTTTCTTCAAGAAATATGGAGAAGATTCCACTCGAACGGAGCAGCAATGAACAATGAAATCAAAAGATCGTTGGATCAGACGACTCATTACAAACTTAAAATCATGGATAGAAAGAAGATACGGAGAAGTAAACTATTACGTGACCCAATTTCTAAACGGACATGAATAGTTACACTCGTATCTCCGCAAAATCAAAAAAAAAAAACGGACACACTAGAATGTATCATCTATTATCCAAAAGTATCGAATGGTACCAAGCACACTTTTTTTTTACCTGTAAAAGATGAATCGAAAACAGATGATCGTTGTATGTGGACGCTGAAAAATCTATCACATCTGATAATAGAATAGATTTTACGATACATGGAGATAAGAGCCCTGGTAAAGTATATCACATAGACCTAGACGAAATGTCAGAAATGTCAGAAGAGTATAGTCCCTAAGAGACAGAATAAATGACTGAACCGAATTAATGTGTTAAATCGTTCTCGAATAGTCTTATAGATATAATAAAAAGAGCGTGTAAAAGCATTTTCACCTTCTCAACCAAAAAAAAAATTATTAAATAAAACGAGTAATTAGAGCAATAGAACATCAATATGTCAAACATTGCATAAATAATGCTCATATTAGCAACAATACCGTGAATTAGATGACACAGCTACAATAAAAATTATGTTAAGTGAATAAGGTAAAGAATTGAGAAAGAAGAGTATGTTTTTTTATGTTTTTCATTCAAAGAGTATTAGGATTTCAAATATTTTGTATGTTGAAAATTAAGGATGTGTTGAGGATTTTTTGAAAAATCCGGTCAAAAAGTATAAGTGATGAGGTGTACCACATTTAAAATGCAATACCAACAATCGTTATGTCTCAAATTATTAAATTCTATGTCTAAAACTTCCCAAAATTTACTGCTTTTTCACTAATCACGACTGAATCAATGAATAAGGAAGGACATGTATCAAAAAAATAAATAAAAATATCATTGTGCGGATTAGTTGAAATCGTTAATCCCTTTAAATTTTGGGGCTATATGAAGTTCTAGATCTGAACTATAGGAAGGATAAGAAAACAATATTTTTCAAATAGAATTTCATTCCTACTAACTTTGAGACAAACCGAGATTTGAAATCACCAAAATAGCTCTTAAATTTGACGAATCATAAGTTAACTAGAAATACAATTTAATAATATCGCAAAAAATGATTTCAAACAATCGACTTTTATCGTTTACAGAATATACAGAATTAAATAATAGTTGATAATATTATTTCGGGAACTTTGTGACTTATCACATATTCGCACATTTTGAATCATTAAATTTTGAAATAAATAAAATTGCAAGATTGTTTCACAATCTACTGGCCTGTTGCTGTCTTCTTTTGTTTCTAACTATACAATTTTGTCCGGCTTGGTAGCTCAGTGGTGTAACCATTGGACTATCCGCACAGAAAGTCGTAAGTTCGATTCCCATTTAGGACATAAAAAGGAGGGACACAAAGGACCCCCACGCATGGCCTAGGTGTTTAAGACCGAAAGGATCCCATCCAAAAAAAAAAAGAAAAAAAAAGTATAACATTTTTTAGCTCAACATCAGATAAAAATTGATAAAAACTCACACTAATTGAATGGATTGACCTTTTAACTTGACACTAACAAATAAAAAGAATTGATATCATTGAAAAAATTTAAGAATTTAATTGTTAGGAATAATTAATTTATTTACGAGAATTATTAGCTAAAAATTGATACAAAATCCTTTACGAATATTTTCAATATAGTGAACTATTTTAGAACGACAATGCATCAAGTCATACGTTAAAAATTAAAGGAATTTTAAGTTTAAAATGTTCACTTATTTGTAGGAGAATTCAAATCTCAATATAAGCGCAATTATCAATTATTTCGAAATTTTAAGAACCACCTTACAAATGCAATGATTTTTGAACTAATCAATCGATTTAACTATTCCTACTGCTGTGGTTAGAATTTTTAGTAACTAAATGGGAAAAAATTAAAATACGTACGCAGATTTAAGATTTACTTTCTATTACTATTCCGCCGAAAATTGTTTAATTTCTTTAGAAAATTTCATATTTTTTCGAATACACGTGCTGGGAAAAGAAGTGAAACGATTTTTCATAATGAGACAATTCAAGAGGATTAAAGTATTAAGTTAAAAAGGAAAAAAAAATCAACATCATCCAGAAAGTAAAGTCTTTAATTCTCCTAGTTCTTCTGAAATTTCAACATCACCACTTTTTAGATATTAAAAAAATGTCTAAATTTAAATAATAGTTGAGGGAAACAAAAATTTATTATTTTTACGTTTATTTCAAAACTTTACTTAGCATAGTTGAGATTATCCGATTCGAACCAAATATACAACGTTTTGTTTTATAATTTGTTCCCATTTTAAAGATAACTTTATAATGGCTCTCCAATAGAAGCTCTAGGTTCTTATTGCCATAAAACTTTACTGAACAGGTTTCACAATATTCTCTTGATGCCAATTTCATATTACTGAGGAAATGTTACAATGATAAAAAAAAAAATGAGAATCCATTGATGCCAGGTCTATAGTATTCACTAGATGCATAAAAACTATCAAATTAAGCTCTCGGAGTTTGTAACGAGTTACTGTAGACGTGTGTGACTTAATATTGTTTTGATGGAATATAATAACTCTCCCGTTTATCAATTCTGACAATTTTTTGTCAATTGCTAGATTCAAACGATCCAATTGTTAATAGTATAGGTCAGAATTTCATGTTTGGCTATATGGAAGCAGCTCAAAATAGATAATTCCTTTTTAATCCTATTAATTGAATAGCAAATCTTTTAGTTCTGGTTTGAATATTATTTGAGCTGCTTCACCATACTTCCATCAAAATCATTTTCACAGAATATTATCGCATTTGACCAATTTCTCATCTCCAGAAACAATCAGTTTAATAAATTGATCGATTTCGTTTCGTTTGGAAAAGGTTTCGCAGATGAAAATTCAATATAATATTTTTTTTTCTTGTTGCGACAATTTATGTGACACCTAAGTATCAAACTTTATGCAGATGGTTTCAAAATATTTTCTGATCGATTTTTAGTAGCTTCTTGGTTTTGCTACAACTATGCTAACGACTATACTAACATACCGATCTATTTTGATTATTTTCATAATCGTATGAATATTTTCGACGAGGGAATTACATTTGCGAGATGAATTTTTCATGTAATGGTCTGTGACAGTATTGGAACGATCATAAAAACCATTCATAATTTCAGCCGCGTGGATTGAATTTTCGCCTTTATTAAAGCAATAAATAGATAAATGTTTGTGGAGAGTTCAAATTGATCTTCTCAAGAGTGATGTGAATTTTTTCTATTTTTAAAGGAATTAAATAAAATCTTAGTATATTTTTTTTTAATTAAGGTTCAATTAAGGTTTTACTTAAAAGTTGTTGATGATTTACTTTTTCATTTATTTCTATTTAATTTATTGTTCCAATTCGAAAGGAATAAGTATTAAGCATTCTTTCGATTAAGATAAAATATAAACAAAAATAAGTTAATAATTTTATTTTTATTCTATAAAAGTATGACCGTCTTTATACCTTTGAAAATTGAAGTAACTTTTATATGAATTTGAGATTGTGTTTGGTTTCAACTTAAAGTCATATTAAAGGCATCATATGTTCATTTCAACAGAATAATATTATTGAAAAGCTATACATATTTTTATTTATCTTTAAATTATTAGCAAGGTTTGTGGTTTTCGCGGTCAATATCAGTTTCATCAGAGAGACAGGAAACCATATTTTCTTCCTATCATTAAAATATGAAAAGTAAGCAAAATTTTTTAATGCTGATAACGAGAAAAAGAAAAACTTATTAGCTTTTGCTGGCTGCGCTTCTTAAATTTAAAAGAGAATATTATTGTGGTGATCAAATTTTTATACAAGGTTTATGTTCTTCTTTTTCCTTTACCCATATCTCAAATTATTTTAAATTTCTAGTTTGCATTTAATTCGTTTTCATTTTTTCATCAAGATTAATTCTCACGCGTCTGTTGTGCACCTGTGTGCAGGTGTTTACCTCTGTTCTTTTACAAAAATTTCATATATCACAAGAATAAGGTAAAAGGAGAGTTTACGCTTTTTTTTTATTAAAAATTTATTACTGAAAACATTAAAACACAAGATAAAAATTGTGTGTACGAGTATTATAAATTGGTCTGGCTGGATTCTCTACATAATGTTTAAGTTTTCGATTTTTTTTCCTTTTTTTTCTGTGTCACCACTACCATCATCATCATTATTACCATCTTCATCAAACCATTACCACGAAAGCAACATTATCCGTCAGTTGTTGTCCTTTTTATGCTTCTTCTTGCGTAGATTTTTACCTAATAATTCATAGAAAGAAGTCCTTTTGTACATATTTACCTTATCACGAAAAAAAAAAATAAAAATAGAACTTGATGTACATATATATCGAAAAATCAAATTTATTTAAGGCGTGGATTTTGAAATGATCTACTGATAGTAGGATTGAATCCTTGTCGCAAAATATTTTCATTTTATTGTTGTACATAAAAAACGAAAAACAGAATCCTTTTACGTTCTTCAACAACAGCACCAGCAATAATAAAATTCTTCTTGTTTTGATTAAAACTCATACAAACAAGAAATCCAGAGAGCAGCTTAAAAAAGGATAACAGCTTTACATTATATCCCTTTTTTTTTGTCTTTTTGTGTTGAATATTTTAAGGATATATCTCTTTATATACACACACAAACACACAATACATTAACATTCGGGAAAAATTGATTTTTCCTGTTTTTCCCCTCGAGATTTAGGGAGAAAATATCTGGGGCTGCCAGTTCATTGTCATCATGCGTCGATTTTCCCTTCACTATCATAGAAAAAAAATCCAACCAAACCAAAAAGGATAAAATCAACTTACATAAAATGACTTTAAGAATCAGGGAGAGTCCAAGAATTTTTTTTTACTTTTTATTGCAAAATTTACCATGTCGGTGTAAGGCTTTAAGAAATATTTTTTGGCTAGAAAATTTTAGAAGATTTTAAAGTCCTTTTTTCTCGTAAGGATAATGCAATTTAGTGAATAAAAAAAAATGAATATATTTTTTAGTAAATCTACGAGAAAAATCTGCAAGAGAGAGAATAAATAAAATTTTCGTATCCTCGGATTAGTTTTCCAAGTTCAATGTCTTGTAAATGAAATCATAAAAATTATCTTATTAATGGGGTAAATTTTATTTTATATACGTAGAATGTCTGGAAAATAAAGGAACTTTCTCAATTTTAAAAAAAAAGCGAAAAACTACTAGCGACATCTATTAGTACAATATGCAATCAAAAAAATATACATCTTCATCTACAAATCGAAACCAACTTCATTAGACTCAATAAACGAATTTCCCAAGTTATAATCGAAGAAGGAGGCAATATTAAATTTTTTTTTACTGATAATTTTGATTTTTGCTGTAGTTTTTTTTATAAATTTTATAAATTTTTTTTTTTAATAAATTGAAATGAAGTTCAGGATTGATATTTCAAAACTAACCTCCTTAATCTTAGAAAATTTAATAAAATTTGTTGCATATTACAAAAATAAAATCAGAAAATTAAAGTAAATCATCTTAAAATTGTGTGACATTGACTGAAGTTATTAATCGATTTATCGAACTGATTAGTTAAATAAAAGGAGTAAAGTTCATTGTTTGGAGTTTTTTGCAAATAGACATATTTTTAGATAATTTAAAAAAATCTTGTGTCTTTTTTT
>JXPE01033356.1:31194-42231 GCA_001015215.1 Holcocephala fusca
TTCAGAGACTGGCTTGCTCAGCTATACTAGGAGCACAGGCATTGACACCGTTGGCAGGGATGGAAGCAATTCTATCACTGCTACGGCTCGACCTTTATGTGTTATTATCACTGCATACAGGCAGTTTACAAGAGCAATGTGGGTCAAGGAAAAGGGCATGGAAGAATTCTTAGCGGAATTAACTATAAACCCTTCGCGATAGTGGATTCAGACTCAATGAGGAGGGTGACTAAATTCATGCGTAATTTGGGGCCAGAGATACCGAGTAAAATTGAATGGGACGTGGCCGGTAAAACCCAAAGCGGCACAACCTCAATTTACTTGGACGACTCTAAAACATCGGAGAGTACTGGAGCAGGAATATTTTCCAATCATGTGAGGAACCTCAAGGGGGTACTCCATTTGGAAAAACATGTCACAGTATTCCAAACGGAAGTGGATGCCATACAACGCACAACTGAAAAAGTCTTACAAAGGTGTATCAATGAAGCTGACATCAAGATATACTCGGACAGTCAAGCATCACTGAGGGCGTTGACCTCATTTGTCTGTAACTCCTGGACTGTTTTGAACTGTCACTAGGCACCCTAAAAGCAACCAAGGTGTTGGAAAATGAAGAAGCAGACAAGCTTGCAAAGCAAGGTGCCTCATCAATTGCTCAACAACCTAGACATCATGCTGGTCTGGCAGTGAACGTTATAGTGACCGATATCAAAAACCAATATCTGCAGTTACATAGAACTTGTTGGAAGAAGAGAAGTGACTGGAAACAGACTCACAACAGGAATAGGACACAAAGAATCTTGGGATTGAGTAGAGGTTGCTAACTGACACAATCATTGGGTATGTTAACATATGTAAGCATACTAAGAGGTTGGGTCTAAGCGAATTGGATAGATGTAGATTATGCAAGTAGAGTTGGAAGACATCTTCCACTTTCTTTGCGAGTGTCTTGCTCTCAGAACGCTGAGATGTAAGTACTTCGGAAATTAAAGAGCTGGGTGAAATGAACCCAATGCCCATACTGCCCTTTGGTTAAGACACAGGCCGGCTGGAATATAAGCCCACTACATTATTGTTTTACATAATGCATTCAGGGAGGAGCACAATGGGCCCGCACGGGAAGCCTAGGTGTTACAGATCCGGGAGGGTCCTCTCTTGAAAAAAAAACTCTTATCGGACGCGTAGTTAGTTTTGGTAAATAAAAAAAAAAAGATTATTGAAGGCGGTGGACATTACCTACATTAAGTATTTAATGCAGATGAAACCGGGTTATTTTGGAAAAAAATTCCCAGTCGAACATTCATCGCCAAATCTGAGAAAACTGCAAGTGGCTTTAAGACTACAAAGGGTCGAATTACATTCCTTCTTTGTATTAATGCATTTGATGCAAAAATGTTAAATCCACTTATAATAAACAAAACTTTACAGTTATGTGCGCTAAGAACTTGAAAAATATTTAACAGAGATAGGTCTTCCTTTTAAATTATTTACAATACACCCGGTTAACCTTGGCTAGAGCATCCTAATGTACAAATGGTGTTTTTACCACCTGATATCTTTAATCAACCATTGGACCAGAGCATAATCGCAATTTTTAAAAAGCACTATGTGAAATTAACTTTCAGATACATTTTAGAAAAACTAGAAAACGGTAGAATAGGCCTGACTAAAATTTGGGATTTGGGTCTTCAATTTCAGACTCCATAAGTCACGCCACTGCTACAATTATGAAAGTAAAACAACGCACTTTAAATTCGTTCTAAAAAATGATCTGACCTGAATGTTTAATGAATAACACATCGTTCAATAAGTCCCGGGACTAACCTAGAGAGAGTTAGTCCCGTGACTTATTGAACGATATGTTAGAAATGGAACCTCCACATGATCAACAAAATCATTGTTCTAACACATAAAATCTGCGGAGAAGTTTTTGATTCTTACAACGAAAATTATTGATTACGACATTATTCATAAATTGAAAGATCATGAAGAAATATCAGCAGAGATTCTACTTTGCAGTATATTGGAAATGCGTTTTCTTAAAATAGATGACATTTCAGAAAGAAGTTTGAAATTCCAAAAAGAACTTCAATGGTGTATACCTGGTTATCGCGACTTTAACAAACATCATAATGATAAAAAAGAAATCAACTCTAATATCTTCAAGTTGCGAAAGCGATTACAGGCCAGATCATTGCAAGAAAAATTCGCATATGAAATTATGACGAGTAGTATTGAATTATGTACATCTTGAAAACTTCTATGTTTAAAATAAAAAATCAGAATTTTTTTAAATGTTTAAATGTATAATTTAATAATTTATTTTTTTGGAAAAATTATTTCTTAAAGCTATTTGTGAAGATTCTTAATTTATTTTTTGTGTGATTTTTTCCACTGTCCCTATCTACCGCACAAAAACAAGTTCGACTATACTAATATTCTAAAATATCTGTTAAATTTTTAACTTTTTTAAAATGAATCAGCAGATCGGAAGAATCCCTTTGAAGCTTTCTTTGAATTTGTTTTAGATTAGATTTAAACCGAAATTCATAGTCAGTATATTATTTTAAAAAATGTGCAAAAAAAAGAGTGTTGTTATTTTTGTCTTCTTGCTTTCTGCTTTTCATATTTTGTTTAAATTGACTAGTGACTTTTGGGACACCCTGCAATTTTAAAAGCTAACACTTTGTGAAGTAGGAAAACTCGATTTAAAGTGCAATAAAATTTTTGGTGTATGTATGAAATAAGGTGTGCGTATGAAGTTAGACGGCTATTAGAAAGCTATTAGAAAGCTTTGAATCGGTCCTCAGAAGCTAGTGAAAAAGCCTGCCGAAAGGTACTTATTTGCTCATTTATTTGTAAAAATCAACGACATTTTAATTATCATGCAATTTAAAAAAAAAATGTCGATACATGAGTTTTCGATTATATAAACAATGAAACAATTTTACTAAAACATAAAAACAATCGGTGACGTTGACGAATATTTGACTAGGACAAAATTATTTCAAACTTGTTCAGGGTGACCCACAAATCATGTAAAAAAAATTAAAAAATAAAAGATGTACATTTGACTAAAAAAGCTTAAAAAAACTGCAATAAAATCCGTCTGCCCAGTGTAGGTTTGTGCATGAAATAAGACGGGACTTGAGCTAAAAATGTGTGAACCGCCCTGCATAAGCTTGTGAAAAATCTCCCATTCCATAAGGTGATCTGTAACTTGTTTCTAGATAGAATGTACCCCTCGCACTGAAATTGAGTAACATATTTAACATTTTTTCCTTCTTTTTATAATTTTCAAAAACTCTAAAAAAATTTAATATTTCTTCTCACTTTCGAGGAACGGCTTCGCCCATTAGCGTCATACGCTTCCAATTTTTCAGCATACAAGCTCTGCCGTTTAATTCGAGAATATAATTAACCGGACAATTTACTGATGGAAAATTATCAGGTAAACGAACAGACTCTGCGAAAAGTAACGGAGCTCTATAGTGACTGCAACTGGCTTAAAATATTCAAAAGGAAAATAAACATTAACAGAAGTTATTTATTTTTCTAAAACAAAACCATACTTGCTGTTATAATGTCAATTAAATTACACCCTGGTTGCGGTGTCGATCCATCGTTGGGATAAAAGTCGACATGTCCCCGTGGTGTTGAATCACCAAATATAGGAATGTCCGTATGAATGACATCCACAAATTTTGCTGCACTCGATGTAAGGCAATCTGCACAATTGCCATTGAATAGAGGGCTTGCAGGATCTAAACCCGTAATTCGTCCAATAGTTCCATTGAAATATCTCCCAATTATACCCGCCATGTGAGCACCCAAACTGTGACCAATGATGTGTACGGATACTGGATCTATGCCATGTTTTCTAAAAAAAAAAAAAAAACAAAAATAACAAGAGAAATTCGTTCCATAATAATAGACTCTAAATTCTAAATATACGTTTATTATCACAGAATAAACGTCGAATGGCCTGTTTCACTAGCCAATTTAAGCTAAAAAATTAACAGAAATAGATTATCAGAAAACAAAAAAAAAATATAAATCGTTTTAACACTATCTGTTTGACAAATCTTTTATATTCTCCAATTATTAGGGAGATCTGATACTGTTATTCGATTTATTAGAATATTAACATATCGAAAAATTTGTGAGAGCATTTTGACAATGTAGAATAGCTTAAAGTGTCTGAGGTAGTAAAATAAATAAATTTCATCCTAAACTCTAAATCAAAAAGTTCAAAAAGTGATATCTGCCATATAGCTACCTTACATAACGCCCACACCATGTTTTATTAAATCAGTTTTTTTATGCCTAATTGCACGGATGGTCTGAAATCTACTGAAATCTACTGTAGATAACTTACAAGCGCTTACGAAGTGCTCTAAAAAGTTTTTTTTTTACTCTGTCAATCTACAGAGAACATTTAAAAGATGATTGGCTCTTGAATTACTTTTTACACATTTTTAGAAGTTTCGCGGAGCTTGCTAGTAAGGTGATTTGATTAATTCAAGATAGAGATAAGTGACCGACTGTGATTGAAAAAAATTAGCTCTCGATCGTCTTTCAGGCCGAAATTCTAATCACTGAGTTCTATGTCACAATTATTCTGACAAAAGAATTAAATTGACTTGAATAAGACACGATTAGAGCATTTTTAGGCCGTTATGTTATATTTAAACTACTTTTGGAACAACTTGAGCGCACTAAGGCGCATCAAAATCACTCTGGTCTGGACTCCTACTCCTATCCACGAAGTCATTGCATACCGTATAAAACCATGCGAGCTTGCTAAAAAACTGTATAGCAATGGGAAGAAGAATCCAAGCTCTTACATTGAAGAAATTTTCCAAAAATCAAGTACTCTGAGTTTACCCAACTTTCCCAAACGCTGAGATATAAAAGAGATTAAAAACCCCGGGTTGGATTCTATGTAGGTTGTTAACGCATTAATTTTGATAGGTAGAGATAACCCTCCACAACTAATATATTAAAGAGTTTTCATTAGCTAAAAATGTCATTTCCTCAAATCGATCTCTTTCGCTATCTGTTTTTTAAATTCTTTTTGACTTAATCTTGAGGCTCCTATAAATTTTATTTATTTTTTTTAAATATTTATCAGAATTGATAAATCAGTGGCTCGCCTGCTAAATTTAGCACGGATTGCTTAATCGCTTGTTTTGATCGATGATTAAATGATAAAGACTGATGTTTCAAATGCTACTTTGATATTGACAATGTCACCCTATAGGAAGGTATAAACAATGAAAATGCGTCTTCCCTATTGAAATTATTTTTTCATACTAAACTCTCCTACTCATTCAATCGAGGCAATAACTCACTCAAATATCTTAGATCAAAAACTTTTCAAATAATATTACAAACAAAGCAATGACTCACATGCGGATCCTTATAAAACCAAGATGTTGAATTAAGAACGGTTCAAAGAATACTCGGACGAATAAGATTTGGAGTATTCTTATAATTTCCGCAGAAGGAAAATAAAAATTATTATAATATAATATCAAAAATAAAAGTTTAATAAAGATTTACACTATTTCAAAAGTAAAGTGTATTTTTTCATGCGCCTTATAGCGAATATTATGTCGTGGGATTTTTAATGATTACCTCAATTACCAAGCCGGGTACTCTGGGATCCTCGTTAAAAAATAATCAATGAATTTGTGTAAAATTAAGTTTGACTTCACTTAAGAGAAGGCCGAATATGATGACAAGACCAATTTTCCTTAGCAACGCTATCTGTATTCTTCAAACACGGGTACTTATTGATATTTCCACGTATTAGGCGAAATAGTTCAATCCTCCTAGAGCCTTTCTTGACTATGTCAAGCTGTTGTCAGTGCCATTTACGCCAAATTAATTCTACTGTACTGTAATCGCCGTTTGCATGTGTTAAACCTAAACACATGCTTGCGAACGGAGAGCAAAACGCGAGATCATTTGTGTAAACATTTATTTCTTTTTAGTATTTAGTATCCTTTTTAAAAAATTTTATAAGATATTGATACTTTCTTTTCACTGCTTAAGTGTTTTTAATTGTCCAACTGCAATATTAAGAAATAAAAGTCCTTCTGTGTACAATAAAAATTACCAAAACAAAAATATCCTAATTCGTCAACTCTTATGATGTGTCTTGGTTACTCCAAATTTTTCTTCAAATTACGCTTGCATTAACAATTTTTGTAACTGGCAAATATTTAGTTAATTTAATCGATTAACAATACTAGTAATTTTGTAAACAAATTAAAATTTGAATTATTTTAACACATTTTTAGATTTCTTCCTTCTTGTAACGTAATTTAATCTTAAAAGGTACCATTGTAAAGCCGTAAGTTTTTGTGAAAAGAGTACCAAATGAAATAAAAAATTGTAACATTTTTCTTGGCAAGCCCACAACATAGTTCAGCTTTTAACTGTGAAACTATCTTTAGACTACTTAAGGCGAGAGCTGAAGTACTTTTTTTGCGTTGGCTTATCACCGTCGATGAGACTTGAGTTCTTGGCAGAACTTTATAACCTCTAAAAGGAGCTATGTTGAGAAATGGACCATAAATAATTCCTACCACAGGTACTTTTTGAACGTCTTACGAATGCTTATTACGAGCAGCCTTTTTTTAGTTAAAATCAGTGTTAATTTGGGTGACAGCAATTTATGTTCTGCAGAATTTTTCTGAACTGCTTTCAAAAACTGCAAAAGTAAATATTTTTTTGTAAGTTTGTTTTATTTTCTTTTTTTTTCACTTTGTTTTGTTTTGTTTTGTTTTGTTTTATTTTGTTTTATTCATAACAAGCTACGAATTTTTAATGGTAGTTGTAATAGTTGGTAATAGTTTTTTTTATAGCTGTAAGACTATCTTAATTTTTTGTCCTTTGTTGTGACCTTAGTTAGAATTGTCCAATGGTTATGCTACTAAGCTACCAGGCAGGACACTGCAAAAGTATTTCAATTCCAAAGTTGCAAGTATTAAAAGAACACAAAAATACAAGTATTTACATAACAGGCAAGTTTTTTTGTATATTTTTTTCGAATGATGGATTGTTTGGTATTTAATCAATTGATATTCACTTTTTTTGCTGACGTATCCAACATACCGACAAAATGGTAATCATATAAAAGCAATATGTAAATTTTTCATTTAAAAAAAAATTAATTAAGTGAATATAAAAATGTCAAGTTCATTACTAAAACCGTTAATAGATTTTAAAATTAAAATTATAAACGAAATTTAAATTTTTGTAATGATTCGTGACAAAAACTTACCTTAAAAATGCATGTAAAATTTTAGAAAAACGTACACCCACAGGTTTTATTAAATGTCTTGAGACAGGATAAAAAAGACTGGAGGCATCTCTCCAATCTCCAATTATCAATCCAATTTGCCCTTTGGATAAATAAGCTGCGCAAATATAAATTTATTTTCAGTGATTATTGTTAAATTCAATACTGGCTTAAATCTAACCATTCCGAATAGGTGCTATGGCGGGATGATTGCGATTTGCAAGATATCCATGAAGTAACAATTTTATTCCTCCTTTAAAATCAACATCTTTTACATCACTTAATCCCATTTCATAATATTTAGTAGCTGATATACTATAAGTTAACATTTCTATAAGAACTGAATTTTTATAACACTTTTAAAATATTTAATATACTAACGGATTTATGTAGTAAATATCTGAAAAATCAACTAAGTGCTTTTCTTCATTTAATAAATTTGCACTAACACCAAAAATTAAGACTAAAAATCCACAAATAAATGCAATTGATTGCATCACTTGATATTTTTAATTTGATCTACCTGTAAAAATTTTAATGCACCTATAAATATCTTAGATATGATTAAGATTACGAGTTCTCTCCACAATCTCCAGTAGTTATCTGAAATTAGCGTGATATCTTAAAGCTTCAACTGGTAAGGCAATAAACTTGACATTGATTTTTCCTTCACGGTTATTACTGACGGTATTAACTTGATTACCTTTAAATATTTCATAAATTCTGAGATTGATAGAAGAGTTAATAGCATTTCATTTCATTTTAGGTTTGTTATTTTAGTTTGACATAATCAGGTTTCGCTCGTTTAAAAAATAAATGTCTCCAATGAAATCTCAGCTAAAAGTAAACTATTTGATATTTGTAATTTGTAACTAATTTGAAAATATAAAGCATGCCAATTATTATAAATATGTGACTAATTTAATGTTTATTGTGTTGGCAAAATAGTCGTGCAATATTCAGAAATTTCCCTCCTACTACACTGTTATATAAAAAATTTTTTTTGTGCACGCATTAGACTTACGAGTAAGTCATATCTAAAATGGAAAATTGTAAGGTTGTCTTTTCTATTCAGGAATATTAACACAAGATTGTACACTTTTTATTTTTAAAAGTTAAGGTAAACAAAATGATTTCTCAAACTTGAATAAATCATCGTTACACTAAATAAATCAGATGATAGACTCTCAGTACCTTCTTTCAAAATTTCTCCTTTAATACTGTTCTGAGGTTCTATAAAGAATTTATATTTTTCTCGCACAATTGATTTTGAATACTGTGGAATCTGATGGAATGATGTCCGGCAAATATAGTCACTTGGGTTTAAAAGCTGAAAGTGAGTTAACTTTTTCATTTTATACTAACCCGACAAGAACACTTTTTATAAAATGATCATTCAGGTCATCTAACAAAGGTCTTCACACCAGAAATCGAAGAAACAATTTTATGGAACGATATTGAACGAACAGAGAATGAAAATGCGTGATTTGGCTAAGGCTGTGGGCATCTAAACTGAGCAGGTACTTCACATTTTACATGAATATTTAGATATGGAAAAACTATGCGTGCGGTAGGTGCTGCAATTGTTCACACTCGGCCATAAGCACAATCGTGCGACCACTTAAAAGGATTATTTGACGATGTTCAGACCCAATCCGAACGTGTTTTTGCGCCGCTTCAATACCGTAGACGAAACATGGATCCACCACAACACACCTAGGACTTAAGAACAATCAAGAGAATTGGTTTCTTTGGGTGAACGTACAACAAAGAAGGCCAAGATAATTATATCGNAAACTATGCGTGCGGTAGGTGCTGCAATTGTTCACACTCGGCCATAAGCACAATCGTGCGACCACTTAAAAGGATTATTTGACGATGTTCAGACCCAATCCGAACGTGTTTTTGCGCCGCTTCAATACCGTAGACGAAACATGGATCCACCACAACACACCTAGGACTTAAGAACAATCAAGAGAATTGGTTTCTTTGGGTGAACGTACAACAAAGAAGGCCAAGATAATTATATCGACCTACAAGGTCATGACCAGCTTTTTGTAATATACGCGATGTCATTCCCATAGATTGCTTTGAAAAGGTTAAAACGATCACTGGCGAATATTATTGAGAGCTTTTGGATAGATTCGATATTAATTTGAATAATAAACGATTGCAATTGGCGAAGAAAAGAGTGATGTTGTGTAGTCACCTATTTTTTCAAAGAAATAAAAATATTGGAAAAATGCTGGACTAAATTTATACAGCTAAAAGGAAACGTATGTTGAGAAATAAAACGTTTATTTCCCCAAAACAATATATTTATTTTCAAAAAGTCACTGACTTATCAAACTTTGTAACCTCAAGAATTTTAATATTTTTACTTATATAAATAACTTCTCCAAATATTTACCAGGTTAAAAGGAACAACTTTTTGAACCATAATGGGTACGAAATATACTCTCTGACATATTTTACAATTCGCTCTAATTGAATTAATAGAACTCTCACTTGAGTTCTGAAGACATCGACATAAAATGTAATCTATAGTACTCCTTCTTCAATGTAGAATCATTTTTCAGATAGTTCGAAAAAGCCTAATTATTTGCTAATAATGATCTCAACAATCTTGTGATCGATCTACAACTTTCATTAAACTATAATTATAAAATAATGGCTAAAATATCAAATACTAAGCTATATTTAAAATTGACCTCTACTTTTATCACTAACATTAACCGATTTTATTAAAAACTAAATTTCTTCCACTCAAGATGATTCCCATGTTCTACTAATGCTCACTTTTGTTTATGGCCTATTTTGTATGAATTTCACTATGTCGATTCATGAGAAAAAAAGATGATAATTTTTTATACTTGAACTGACAAAGAAAAGTAATTTTCCTGCTTTGAGACAAATGTACAGCTTTCAAACTATTTATTGCTTCGATTGATGAAGTTTGCAGTTTTTTTTATATTTAAAAAATTCCTTGATGCTGTGCATAATTTTTTAATCTTTTTTAAATCTATTAGGTACAATTACATATGAAAGAATTTATTTCATTATACATTTATTAATAGATAACTTCATTAAGTCCTGAAATAATACAGTGCGACTTTGTTTGGGTTTAAGTATAGATAACAATCATCTGTCCATGGCTCCACAACATTTCATCTTACATAATATTACTCAGGCTTTCTTTGAATTTTCCTCTCAAAAGGAATATGGAAGTAATGCATTACAATAAGCTATAAGAAAGGTAGCAAGCGGCAATCTAAGGGGTTCTTCTGCTTGCCGTAATCTTCAAATGAAATTTACGACCCTAGAATCTACTTAGTCTTTGAAAACTCGATTGATTCTTTCTACTATACGGTCCCACCTTGTGACCTAGTAAAGACTAAAAGTCCTGACTGCCCACGTTACTTTTTTAAAAAAGCAATAGTGACCATTCCACAGCCACTTCTTTTTCCACATCCACTTCCCAATCTTGTTACCTATAAACTCTGGTTGAATTTCAGATTGAGATTAAAAGCTTTTAAATCTACTCGTGTCAACTAGATTTTCAATGTGGCTTGTCAATCCTTTCGAGGATTCTCGCTGTGCTATTCTGCATTCAGATATAAAAAGCTTCTTGTTCTTGTTTATGTTCTTGCCAGAATCGTCACTGTTCGACATACGAGGGTGGACTAAAAATTGGTGAGCATGGTAAGAAAACACAATTTTTT
>JXPE01033491.1:2421-12967 GCA_001015215.1 Holcocephala fusca
TCGACTATAATATTTTGTCCTGGTACATAACACTTTTGGAAATTTTCAATAAATGAGTACCATAAATTTGAAATCAATGCAAATCTATCCTTTTGCAACAGTAGACTCCACTTCATTTCTTTTATCGAAGCGGGAAAATCTTAGGATATCCGTAAACTTCTTTCTACTCATAGTTTTTGAAAAAAACGTTGGTCCCCACTTTTTAAACCATAAATACGATAATTTCAACTTCTTGGCTTCGAAAGCATCACATGCATATAAAATTCCAAGAAAAGCGCAAAACTTTTGTTGAGGTAGATCCCATTTTTTACCAAAAACTCGGAAAGTTTCTAATGTTGTGCATGTTCTAATATAATCTATCATTCGTCGATTGATTATCAAAAAAAAAAACACTACTTATAGTGCCCTCCATTATGCTTCGATTTGCATATGCAGTGGGTCCAGTTACTGCTTTGAAAATGATATTTATTAATCTTCTTCCAGGAGTAGATCCAGGTTTTATTTTTTTCCAGATAGTTCCGTCAGCAGCAATTTCAGTTTATTACCGGTCATTCTCATTCGAAGATGATGATAATCTCAAAAGTCTTCTTGATCTGCGCACATTCAGGATGTTCTCTTTTTCACTACTGCTGTCTGAGGAAACACACACTCCTTCTTCTGATTGATCATCTGAAATATCATCTTGGTCCATATTCGAAAAGTCTTCTCTTATATTGGTTATGTCCTCCAAAATGCTTAGCTATTCTCGCATGTCTCGGCATTTTTAGAGAAAACTTTCGAAACTAGATAAAAGTATTCTAAATATATTTTCCCTTATTATAATAAAAATATTCACAATTTACGTACATTAGAAAGAAATATATTCAACACAATTGTCCACAATATTGTAAGTATTTCAATTGCACTAATTTCAACCGCACTTATTTCAACCGCATACAACAACTGTCTGAGCTGACTAAATGTTGTACTGAGTGAGTACTGCACTTCAACTGTATACAACAATTAGCAAT
Organism: Holcocephala fusca; assembly: GCA_001015215.1. Classification (NCBI taxonomy): domain Eukaryota; kingdom Metazoa; phylum Arthropoda; class Insecta; order Diptera; family Asilidae; genus Holcocephala; species Holcocephala fusca. The sequence goes on from JXPE01033491.1 coordinate 3,432, forward strand.
AAAAGTGCATCATAAAACATGACGAAATTCTGAAAATTTTGGAAACCGCAGTGATTTCAAAACAGATGTATTTCCGGGAATTTTGATTAGCTGACGCCGTAATGACGGATTGACGTACTTTCTAAGAAGTTTTTGCATTAGGAACATTAAAAATAACAACCGGTTAATTTGACCGGTCGGTAGTTTTAGTATTAATATCGCCTAAACTTCTTTACAACTCATTTCTATAAGTGAAGTGAATTAAAAAGCTTATCCTCTTTAAACCTTTTAGAAATTTAAATTTTAAGCAATCTTAACTGATTAGATCACGCTTTTTCTGTTGCAAAAAAAGAAACAAAGTACCAAATTTTCTTCAAAAATTTAAAAAATATTTCCCTCCATTCAATCTGGCTCCACTCTGGCTCAAAACCTAAATCTTTCAGACTTTTCAATGATGGTTACATTTCTTTAAGTACTGCTCATTCATAGTCTAATTGCAGCTATGAAAATATAGTAGATATGCCTAATTCCTAGTTGTGTTAACTAGGTAATGTAACGATAGACTTTGGTCTATACAATGGCCAAAAAGAGGGGCTTAAGGAATTCCGTTTCTGACACAACCTTTATCTATTCACCCGAAAAACATATAGTCAACCACCTAAACATTTAACAATAATTAAGTAGCTGATATAGTCGTTCATAAGTGGTGCATAATAATTCCGTGAAATAAAACTAAAAACGTATATTAGATTTTACCAAAATATCAAGAATCTACATCAGCCCTTGATTAAGATTTAATGTTACAAAGCTATATGAACTTCATGGATGATAAATCGTTACATATAAATATATTAGATCGGTAGATCAGTCATAATTCATGGTAGTAGTAGCAATATGAGAAACATGTATGAACAACAGATATGATCTTCTATAAATGATTAGACTTTTGTCTAACGTGTGCTAAGTAAGGTGTACTAATAATTTTTCAGTATTTGTGGTACACTCGATAAAGGACTATCAAAGAAAAAACAATTAGTATCCCTTGGTAGGTAGATCCTAATAACTAAAGAAGCAGACCTTTAAACTAAAGCTAACGACGTCGTCGTCGATTACTGACACTCATTCATTACTGCTTTAAAATTGCATCTTTGTCTTGAAAACTTGACTATGCAAGAGGTGAAACTTGGATTAGAAAGGATAGGGCATTATGTAATGTCAATCCTACCATACGGCGACTATGGATTCTATGGCGACTAAATGGCGATGGCGACTAAATTCTAAATTGAAAAATGTTACATATAAGGAAGACATAATATAAGAGCATAGAAATATTAATAAAAAAAACTATGAATATGGATATAGTAGAGTATTGATGTGAATATTGAAGTATTCTAAGATTAATAATTTAAATAATTAAATAATAAAGTTATATGACGTTCAGTGGGCAGGCCACTGGAAAGGCTGTGAGCCATAGCCTAACATTAATAAGCATGATTTATTAATTGTCTTTCACTTTTCTATAGAAACAATCACAATCAGTGTTCTACCGAAATCTTCAATCTAGCTTTGTCACTTTAAACAAGTTACGTGTATTTAAATTTGATCGAACCAATAATTAAATATCGTGAATTATTCTTAAGTAAAACAATCTGAATATGAATGAATGGTCCGAGTTCACTTCCTTGTGGAACTTTTTACGCATAAAATCCTAACCACGGCATCCAGAGTAATCCAAAAACATATCAACAAAATAATAGAATGGAAAAACAAATGGAGATCAAATTAAATGGAAATAAAACGGAGCACATCACTTTCACCCTAAGGAAAAAGACATGCATACCAGTTAAAATCGACGGTAAACCGGTCAAATTGGTCAATGAAATCAAATACCTGGGTTTGCATCTGGATAGCATACTAACATGGAAAACACACATACCCAAGAAGAAGGAGTAAATAAAGCTGATTTTTAGAAAATTATATTGGATGATCAACAAAAATTCAAAACTTAACCTAAGCTCGAATGTGATAATATGCAAAAGTATATAAGACCAATTTGGAACTATGGTATCCAGCCGTAGAATAAAATAGAATAGAATAGAAGTTATTAAAAGGGTGCAGTACAAAATAATCAGAACAATTACCGGAGCACCACGCTACATACACGACAAATTTCTGCTAAGAGACACCAAAATTTACGAAGTCGAGGAGATAATCAGAAATTACAGTAGAAGATACCAAAGTAAACTGAAAATTAACCCCAACATCACAGCCAAAAACATATTGGTAGCAAAAAACTTTCCAAGATTAAAAAGACAAAACCCAATGGACTGTGTAAATTAAAAATTAATAAATATCATCAGCGAAAACAGACTAAACCCTATGATCAAAAAACCAATGAAATAGGACCAAACTAATTAGATAAGGAATCTAACAATTTTAGATTAATTTATGTTAAGATTTGCAACAATATATGTCAGAGCCTTGGTTGGGCTGGTCCATATAATAAAAAATAATAATGTTGAAAAAAAAATGGAATGGTTTACCATCTATTGCTTCATCGAATTCAGCCCCTTAATCCTAACTCTCCTAACAGAGTTTTCCTTTCCTTTCGATGCTGTGTATTAGTGCGCCATCGCAACATGATCTAAGAATAAATAAAATACAAAACGCAATTAAAACTAATCAAACTTTATGCCTTCTACTACTTACGTGTAACTTTAATAAAGAAGTGATACTAAAAATATTTCCAATACCATTCCTAGGATTCATATGATCCCTCACTTCCAAGAGTAGTGAATAGCATATTTAGTTTTTGTTTTGTAAAAAAAACTAAAAAAAAATAAAACGTTCTATGATAAAATTGGCATTTAACACTACTACAAAGGGATCAGATAACACAAAAGTAATACAAGTACTAAAAATATAAAGATTTTAAAGCACTACTAATCTAAACATATTGAATTCGTTTTACAAATGAAATAGTTTTACTCTTACAAAATGAATAATTTGGCGAATGCTTTTACTATAGTGACAATGAGCCGTAATTGCAAAGTTCCATTGTCAGTCTAGCTACCAATTTTAGAAATTGAAACAGAATATCTAACGAAATTAAATTGCTTTTCAGACTACAACAGATTCAAGTACATATTTCATTTGTTCGTATAAAGCTTAAGAGAATTCCATTACTCAATTACCACCTTGCATGGTTTCATACCTGCATAGGTGCTGATACTACATTGGTAATTATTTCTATAGAATAAACGGGGTTATCTCTTTGTAGAATTTGCTTTTAGTCCTAATTAAAATCGACAGAGTAAGCTAATTTTACTTCTATTGTTTTTTTCTTTTTAAATTTAATTATTGTAGAATTGAAAACGACATACACTACATCCACTTGAACAGATTTAAATGATAAAATAATCTTTAAAAACTTTGTAGACAAATGAGAAAAAAAGATAATATGTGGAGTTATCATTGGAAAACTAAAGGATTTTAAATAATCATAACTTATTCATCTCCACAACAAAAGATACTGAGACTGTCTTTAAAAATGTTTCCATCCAAGATCCAAATGGTTCAAAGTTTACAACGATTTCAGCATCTACCCAGAGATAGCAACAACTTAATAATCAGTGATGTGGCTCATTTTCATTTAAACGGGCATGTGAATAAACAAAACTGCAGATTTTAAGGTACAAAAAAATCCCTAAAAATTCAGTTTTTTAATTCGATTTTCTAACTAAAAAAATTATTAGCTACTATTTTGTTGAAAATGAGGAAAATCAGCCAAAAAAATTAACTGGGCCCTTCATATGGTAATTCTTGACAATTTTTGCAGTCTACAGTGCAAAAAAATCATGAGGTAAAATTCCGATAGGATGGATATACTGCGCATACTGCCAGAGTAACGATAGACGGCCTGAAAGAAATTACTAGTAAACACTAAGTCTTTCAGTACATACACCATAAAACCTGCAAGAACCAAAAAACTCTTTTCACATCTTCCAAACCCACTATATTATTAAGGAAATTTCAATTTTCCAGTTTCTTATCAAATTTCTTCTTAAAACTAATTTTGTTATCCTACTCAAATCCATTCTTCAAGTAACCTAAGCTCTTCTTGTCTTCTGTCATCCTGCAAATACAACTAAAAGTTTAATATTTTTAATCATAGATCCTTCAATTCGGACTATTAAGTACCAAATAGATTTATTTAAAATATAACTAAATCTTCTCTTTGAATTATGAAGTAGAAACTCTTTCCTTTATTTATTAACTTTTTTGTTCATCCACTAGTTTACTTATGCGTCTATTCACTTTTTATCCAGTTGTCTCCCTATTAATCTTATCAGTTTTTATTCTGGATATTTATCAAATAAATCATGCAATCAATTGTTCCATATTTAATTTATTATTTTGTATCTAGTTGTTTGTTCACCCAACTATTTTTTCTTGCACCTATTCTTCAATACATCCTTTCTTTATTTGACTTATATCCACTTGTTTTTCTAAACTATCAAAAAATTGATTAAGCTCAATCCATTTTATTTAAATTTTTTTTTGTCCTCTTAGTCATCTATACACCTAACCAGTTACACAATTACCTGTAATTCGTCATTTTGTCGTATTACCCATTCATACATACGCTTATTTGTATATTTGGACATCTATTAATTCGGCCATCGATTACATTCGTCGGTCTATCTATCCGTCGATATATACATTCTGCCCTCTATTCATCTCTCTATCTATCCACATGCCTACCAATATTTCTATCAATCTATCTGTCTAATCATCCATTGCCATCCAATTGCCCATACGATCGTTTATCCATTTCTCTATCATTTATTTATCAATCCATCTGTCTATCCATTACATCTATCTAATCATCAAAAGATTCGTTCGTACATCCACTTATTATAAATCTGCATATTCGTTTACCTCTTTATTTTTTCCTATCAATTCCATGCATTTTCCATCAATCTGTCGGATTATTTTTTTTTAATTTTCTATTTTTTTGCTTATCCAACCATCCTTATAATCAATCAACCACCTTCTCAATCATTATCCGTATATCTGTTCATCTAAATATTCATCCACTATCAATTATTGATCTGCATACTCACCTGGCCATTTTTTCATCAATCGATCTGTTCTCTATCCATCGAACTGATCTTCCAACCATTAATTTCTTCATTCAAATTCTCGATTTTGCTCCTTACTCCATTTATTAATTTGTTTTTCCTATGTATTCATCCATTAATCTGTTAATTATAATCCTTTTAGGCATATTCAGTGACTTCATCTATAAATTTTTTCGTATATCCACAAATCCATCGCCATTTGCCAGCACATATGCTTTTCCATTCCTTTCTTTATAAATTCATCTGGAATATACCTCTACAACTTTTATACCAAATAATAATTAAAATTTACGAAGAAGAATTTAAAAGGATTAAAAGGAAAACAAAAAGATAAAGAGACATATTCATAAAATAAATTCAGTTTCAAAAGATTTGTCTTTCTATCCTAATTTGAAAAGTGTAAAAAACTTCCACTGTGAAAATCAATTCTGTCCTTAGATTACAAAAGCTAACGCGCTCTAAATGGGATACTAATTAAGTAGTAAAAGGAAGTTGAATCCTCTAAAAGAAATTGTAAGAACTTCTTAAAGTAATTTGAAGTTTTTTGCTGGGATTTTTTACTTAAAAGATTTGTAACTCTAGAATTTTGATCTTAGATTTTACCAGGACTATACATTGTGCTTTCAGGATTTTTTTCGATTTTAAGAGGAGTCTTATTTTGAAGAGTTTCTGATATATGAATTTCTCGAATAATTTTTTACCAAGAGATAGTGGTTTTTCTACACTTACTAAGCACTTAATTTAAATACCAAACAAGAGTTACCAGTTCAAAAGATATCACCAAGATGAGACATAAGTTTTAAAACCATAAAATAAATAATTCTATTTTTCTTTAATTTTCTAAGTTCTATTCAATTCATAAAGGTGTATGGGATATGCTAGAGAATATCTGTAAGGCCTTAGAACCGAAGTTTACCCATCTTTTAAGACAGTACCTTTTAACTTTATGATGCACATACACTTCTTGCCTATACCCTTCTAAAATTTACAACTACTTTCATATAATTAAAAGCAAAATAGTTACATCTACTTCTAAATTCTATAAATGGTCCTTCTTGACTATCCTTTTAAAGTTTTGTTGTTGGCACTGATTCAGATTCAGACCAATCGTTGAAGTTAAACGTTTCGGAAAATTTTAATGGACAAACTTTATGCAAAAACCAAATTTCGGTTGCCTCAACTAAATTGACTTCATGCACTAAGTGATGGAATTGCTTGAAACTGTGTGAACTTGTCTTGCAAACTCACCAAAACTTAGTTTATTGCGGTACGCCATTTAACAGTTCAGTTCCCTTGAGTTTTCCTTGCACAGCATAACAGTTTTGAGAAGTTAACTAAAGTAGATATAAAGTAAAATAATTCCTACAATTAAAATGGCATGATGAAAAATATTAAAATCGTCTACTGAAACTATGAAAATTGAAAAGGCAAAATCATAAATGAACCGAAAATGGAAAATGTTACACAATGTACCATAATTTTTAGGAGCTCCATTCACTATTTACAATCGTTTTATTGTTCATTTTACTTATTTTCTTATAAAGAAAAAAATAACTAAACTTATCTCTTACTGCGCTAATGTAGCATGACAAAAACACCAATTGAAAATCGAGTGCCTAGAATAAGCCTTTGATTCTTATTTAAATTGGATAACATCGATGGCGATGAGAATAATTTTGTAGATAATTGTGGAACAAAAGAAAATTATCTTTAACGTGCTCTCCTACAAAAAATGAAAGTAAATATGGTATAGACATCAAATTAAAAACTTATATCCATTCCAAACAATCTATGGATGAGACAGATTTTTATTCAAAAAAGCTCAAACCCTCAAATCACAACAGAGCAGTCATTTAAAAAAAATCAAAAATGAAATCAGCAGAAATTTAAGAATATTTGTCTTTCAAAAGAAAAAGACCATAATATCGTTTAAAACAACATAAAAAATGTTCGTCTTAAGAGAATATCTTTTGTACTGTACCAGCTGTTTCAGAATCACCTATGTTTCTGCATATTGGTTATGGGCTCGAAACTCACATAAGATAAGATACTTTTGAGGCACTTCTTGAATCACTTTAATCCCAAATTCTCGTACTCGAATTTTCCCGCTCTTCCAATAATATGTTATGCATCATAGGACAACCCTTCAGCCATGATAACATTAATATTACTCAAATTTGATACCTTTAAACCCTTACGCAACGCTTAAATAAAGAACTGAATTAGATATAGTCTGAATGATTAGAAATGCAGATGTTTCGTTAATATATGCCGGATTTCTACCTACCAACTCGAATTGTGAACTTCTGTGGGAAAATATAAAATGTTATTGAAATACCTTTGGAAAATATTGAGCACAAGAGAAGCTAAATTAATTTTTATAAAATCGACTTCTTTTTTCTAAAATGTCACCAACTAAACATTAAATATAGTAGCAATGGATTTTATTGGTAACTATTCAAAATGTAGTATAGTAGAATAGAGCTCAAAAATTAACATTGTTTAAAAGTTGTACCATTAAAAGTACTGACAGAAGTTCAGGAACAAACCAAATTTGATAGCTTTGGCTTTCTTCATAACTACTAAATATGAATCCTTTATGAACTCCTTAACAGAACACGTAAATATCAATTCAAAATCACAAAGATACTACGAAACAGAGCTATCTAGGAAAATTCTAAGCTCAAAATCAATAAAGTAATAGAAGCTATGATAGTTTCATGCCCTTATTCAAAATTCAACTTTAAAATAAAATTAAGCGGAACAAATTCCATCTTTTTAATATGAAGAACACTGTTTGATGGCTGATTGCCTAGAATTGATAGATCAGTTAATTTTTTAGAAGAGTGAAAAAAATAACGTTTTTATCTGGGAGAAAAACAAATATGTACCTGTTTGAATGATCAGAAAGGCTATAATTGATTGAAGCTTCTAAGCAATTCAGAAATTTCTAATTTTAATCATTCTTAATGATTCATAGAAACTAGAAAAGCATCGTCCCCTAATGAATAAAAAAGGATTTTCAGCACAGTGAATGGTAACATGAATGAAGTAAAAGAGCTTACATGATTACACCCCAATCTACATTCAAAGAAGATACAGGCAGTTTAGAACGCTTTGTAGCTTGCGAAAACAAAAACGGGACATTGCTGATAATGTTGCGACTGTTTGCATAAAAACTTGCATAGCGTCTCATACGAGAGTTTTATGGAATAACCCTAATACTGAAAAAACTCGGTAACTAAATAAAGGTGAAATCAGAATATATGCTGGCCTGGTTACGAGGCATCTGAAATCATTAAATTATTCTGCTGGAATTGTGGTTTTAGTGATTTTAATGACAAGACCCAGCTTTGACGGCTGGAAGATATGAGTATGTAGGTGTTTTTTTTTTGGAATTATCTTCCAAAAACTTGACTAGCAGGCTAATGTCAGATTATACAATTTTTCATTTCAAGAGATATACTTACTGGATGATATTTCCTAGAATGTTACCGGGCGAGGTAACATAACGAACCAATAAGTCTTCGTATAAGAAAGAACATTAGAGGACATTACCTCCCCCACTGATCAACTAATATTACAGTTTTTACCATGCTGAAACTATTTTCATTTTTCTTTTTTTAAGAGGACAACCCTAGAACATTGGTTTCATTATAAAAATTTTCAAAATAATGCAAAGTATTTTTATATACTTTNTAACGAACCAATAAGTCTTGGTATAAGAAAGAACATTAGAGGACATTACCTCCCCCACTGATCAACTAATATTACAGTTTTTACCATGCTGAAACTATTTTCATTTTTCTTTTTTTAAGAGGACAACCCTAGAACATTGGTTTCATTATAAAAATTTTCAAAATAATGCAAAGTATTTTTATATACTTTAATTTCATTTAGTCGTTTTTTTTCAAAGCCAGTTTTTAATTTCTTAGACTTTGTTAAAATATTGAACTAAACAAACTCACTTCTATTAAATCAAATGAATCGAAAAAATTAAAAACAATCAACTTTTAAACAAAAATTCTTTAATTAAACAACTAAAATATTAAAATTCTTAAGGATAAAATTGTTGCTCCATTTTGTTTTTACTTCTAGGTCCACCTGGTCGAATAGCTTTTGGTATATACGCTGGACTATGTTCATTTAATTTTCTATTGAAAGGATTTACACCAAGCTCAAAGAATCGTCTTTTAGGTTCCATTTGCCTTGTTTTATTGTTAATTTTATAAATTCTTTCCCATGCATAGATCTCTGGAACTGGACGATGCCGTAATCGATTTGACATTAAATGTTTGAATCGTGATTCTAAAAATACACGTTTTTTATCGTTTTCAATATCAGCTGCAACTTTTTCAATCATTCCTAAATATGGCTTCATAACGATATTTCGTTCGACAGGCGAATTAATAT
>JXPE01033500.1:15242-29472 GCA_001015215.1 Holcocephala fusca
ATTAAACGTTTCTGATTTTTATTATAAAATTAGTAATGTTAAGAAAATTTACATTGTTATGTGATTTGAAATTGTTATAATGCAATGTTTCAAGCTAAAGTCCCAATCGATCTTTGCAGTCTGAAAATTTTTGTTTGACAGCATCTAACCAATCTAATCGTCGTCTGAGAGGCAGGGCAATCAATTTTTCCCTTAATGCAAATTTATTTTTGTAATTTATTTTTTTTCCTTAAACGCCCACAAGAACTAATTTTTCTTGTTTTAACAATCCATTTAAATGTTTAGAAATTAATCGAAAGAAAAAAGAAAAGAAGTATTCATTTAGGGATTATTTTTGTGAAAAAGTTTTGTTTTTGTTTTTTCCTGTTCTTCTGTGAATCGCCATATCCAGTGAAGGATCAACGAAAAATGTCGAAAAATAAATTAAATTTAACACTTCCGCCAGGTTCAGTGGATCCGACAGCACAGCAGGTGGTTCCAACACCACCATTTAAAACACCATCAGGAACAGAGTAAATTTTTATTCATTAAATTTTATTTATTTTTCCGTAAATTCACTAAAGTAATTAAAGAAAAAATAGTTTGCTGGGTAAACCAAAAACGAGCATCGAGGCATTAACTGAAACTCTTGAGGAACTTGAAATGGATGATACAGCACGAAAAAGGATAAAAGTTTTCCTTAGTCAAAAGGAAAAAATTGGTGAATTAAGCGATGAAGATCTTGAAAAACTTGGTGAATTAGGTTCTGGAAATGGAGGTGTTGTGATGAAAGTTCGACATATTCCAACTCAATTAATAATGGCTAGAAAATTAATCCATCTGGAAGTTAAGCCAGCTATTAAAAAACAAATTATACGTGAATTAAAAGTACTTCATCAATGTAATTTTCCACATATTGTTGGATTTTATGGAGCATTTTATAGTGATGGAGAGATTAGCATATGCATGGAATACATGGATGGTGGATCACTTGATTTAATATTAAAACGAGCAGGACGAATTCCAGAGTCAATTTTAGGTAAAATTACTTTGGCTGTATTAAAAGGATTAAGTTATTTACGTGATAAACATGCAATTATGCATCGTGATGTTAAACCTAGTAATATTTTGGTTAATAGCAGCGGAGAAATAAAAATTTGTGATTTTGGTGTATCTGGGCAATTAATTGATTCAATGGCTAATTCATTTGTAGGTACAAGAAGTTATATGTCGGTAAGAAAAAAAACATTAAAATAAAAAATTCACATTAATAAAAAACAAAAAACAAACAAAATACAAAATATTATAGCCCGAAAGACTGCAAGGAACACATTATTCAGTTCAATCAGACATTTGGTCTTTAGGACTTTCACTTGTTGAAATGGCTATCGGAATGTATCCTATACCACCTCCAGATTCAAAAAGTTTAGAAGCTATTTTTAATGAAAATTGCGAAGATGGATGTCAATCAATAGTTGAACCAAAGGCAATGGCAATTTTTGAATTATTAGATTATATCGTTAATGAGCCACCACCAAAATTAGAGCATAAAATTTTCACAGATGAATTTAAAGACTTTGTTGATATTTGCCTTAAAAAAAATCCAGATGAACGAGCTGATCTTAAAACTTTGCTTGTATGTATTTCATTTATTTTATTAATAACTAAATTTTATAAAAAAAAAAAGATAAAAATAGAAAAATTTATATCAAAATAATTTACTTTACACGTTTTGCACATTAGAATCATCCATGGATTAGAAAAGCTGAAGCCGAAGAAGTTGATATAGCTGGTTGGGTTTGTAAAACTATGGATCTTCCACCATCAACGCCAAAAAAAAATACATCACCAAATTAGAGTGTGAAAAAGAACAACAATAACAACAAGAAAGAATTAAAAACTCTGTGTTTATTCATATATTCTATTTTTAAGTATTAAAGTTAGATATATTCTTTATCTGCAGTTCACTTAAACTATCTAAGTCGAAAATTAAAAAGTTTCTTATATTAATTAACCTAAGAAATTTTTTATTAATTTTTGATTTTAATAAGCTGTATGAATTTTCTATTAAAACCTTGTCGATATTTTTTAGTTTTACCAATTAAAATGCTTAGAGAATTGACACATATGTGCATGGATAAGTTAAAAAATTTCAGAAATAATATTACGAGTTAACATCTGATTACCAAATGGTTATCAAATGTAATAAAAGGTCTTCTTTAAATTACAAGACTGTTGTTATCGTGGCATTTGTTTGCTGGAAATAAAAATGTATATGCACTATTCACTATACACAATCATTTCCACAATATGAATGACTATTTTGTTTTTTATATCAGCGAATTGTTTTCCTCAATGCAATATAGTACAACATCATCTAATCTGATCGATCTACACCTGTCATACCATTAGTTTAATCCCATACAATGTTTGATTTAATTGTGGTTTTTCTAATTCGGTTGGCAACTTCAATCATTTCAACTTTATGTATGTTTGATATCAGAATGGTTTTCTTATCTCTTCACTTAAGAACAAATAACAACGAATTTTGATCGTTCCCCCCTTACCACAGCTATTCACTTTCTAGTTTTTTTTCTAAATCAACTATCTTGGATTACCTTGACGATTTTAATGTTGTAATGTCCCGCAAATATACAATACATTACAAGTATATAGAAAGCCATATATAAAAGAAAGCGGTGGTATAATTTTGTGCGATTGCTAGAAGATACGATTTCCCATAATAGATAAGAATTCGCAAATCTCGTACAATTTCACGTCGAAATTGTGTTTTTGTTTTTGATATATTGTCGAAATAACAGACTGCTATTACGTTATAATACCAATGACTGATTTATAGCTATAATTCTCAGGATTGTATATAAGATTTATCGTATTATTACAATTCATTTAGATTCATATTACTTTTTTTAAAAATTTAAGCAAAATGACGACACAAATGCTATCACAAAATTTTGTACTGACAATGAATGATTTAAGTTTTTTTTTTTTTTTAAATTGAACTTCTAATTTCACTTCAAGTTTTTTTGTTTGTTTTAAAAAGAGAAACTCTATTTTAAAATATAAGAAATTTATCATCACATTCTGTAAGCTGATACGAGACGTTTCGTCAAATTTTTCCTAAAAGTTCAGATCTCACTCCTGTGATCTTTTTTTTATTCCTGAAATTAAAAGAAAACATAAAAGTAATTGAGTGGACATAAATTTAAGAAGCGAAATCAGCCGTTTTACAATGTTCCATCGAATTCGTAAATGACGTTGCTTCTGCGTTGAGATTTTACCAAATTTCAAAATTTGGATGAGGTTAAACATAAGTGGGTTCTTCATAAATTTAATAAAATATTCAGTGGATCACTTTACAATTTCTGATTAACGACGGTAAGCAAATATGCACATCTAAAAAGTGATATCTAGCTAACCATTCTGGGAATAACAACCTTAGTTAAAACTACTTGTGAAAGCTCTGGAAGTAAAGTAGTTTGATTTTTTTTTTAAGGGCAAATTAAACTTTTGTAGTCATTTGGAATACCTTCAAAATTCACATGCTCATTTCTAAAATAATGAAAATTTTGCAATAATATCAAGAGAATATTAATGAACGTCCACAATGAATTTTTATTTTGAAAACATCAATCTTACACACAATAACTATTAGCTTTGATCACTTAATTTCCTTTCAGTAGTTCATTCGCTCCTGCTTTTAACGTAGACAACGAAGTTTTACTACTTTAAGTACAGGTTGCTTTTCCTAATATGATTTTTACGTTAACTTTTTATCTTCAATATTTATGTGGCCCAGAAGCGACTTATTTTTGTTTCTTTATTTTAACAGGTAGCATTTAAGCACAAAAATTCTATTCAATAAATTTTTTTAGTTTGAAAATTAATCCAATTTTCTGATGATTTCCATGATAAAAATGTTTCTCCTGCAGAAATCAATGTAATATTAGTCCTGCTCACTGAATTTTTATGATCTATCTGGACTTGATTTTGTTTTTTCAAAAGAAAAATCAACATTTTGTAATCTACCTTTGGCATGTTCGAAGTGATTCTGTGACCTCCCCTAATAAATAAATACTTCAGGCAATTTCTACACTAAGCAATTTTCTTTACAGTACAGATTGTGTTAAGTGTACATTTTCTTTAATAATGTTGAAAGCTTCAAGAATTTAAAAAATAAAATTAAAAAAATTGCTAATTTTTGCCTACTTATTCTGATTTCAGTCAAGCCAGAATTATAATTAGCAACCGAGAACATACTAAGTAAAGTAATGTGGTTTTAAATTTCTTTGAAATTCCAAGTATAATTTTAGTTTCTTTCTCCTGAAACCAGTTATCACGTAAATTCTACATTTTCAACAGTTTATCGTATTAAGTTCAAATTTTGCTCTCATCAAATTATTTTTTTTTTCAAATCAATTCCCAATTTTATAAAAGTATTAGGCGTGCAGAATTTGATTACTTAGTTGGTTTCATCAGAAGAACGATGGTTTTTCTTGCATTGAAATCTCATGATTCCTCGCGCGACAATGAAATAGAGGATATTCCCTCCCCAGAATACCTCCTAAAAGAACTTAGCAATTAGTCCCAATTTGCTGCTAATTATCAAAAGTGGGCATTTTCTGATGACATATAATTTTGTCTCGTCCCTACAGCCACAACCTTTGCAACAATTGTCTAACTGATGTTAGCTGATATGAGCGATGACTTATTAAACGATTGGGAATATGACGGACAAGCAATTACTTACACATCCTTTGTCGTAATATTCCGCGATCTCAAAATCATCAAGTATCCTCACACAAGTATCCTCCGTTTTAATATGCCGAAATTATAGAAAATGTGTGATAAGAATACCATTTGTTCTTCACAGTACACAACATTCGTAAGTGGTTAACTGTTTGTAAGAATCATCGCTTTGTCATATATTTCTAAAAGAACTAAATGCAAATGCAATTGGTATCCATGGCCTTTGATGATTTTGATTTGCGGCTTCTGCTACGCCAAGATGATATATACGTTGTACTTGACTTACTAGCTTCTGGTCTTTCTTCTCTTCCAGAGCGTAAACAAAGGGTAAAGAATTAATTTATATTAAATTTAATTTTTTAATTTGGGTATTTTTACTACTTTTTTTTTTATCTGAGATGTTTCAGTATTTTGAATAGAAATTTTGAGGGTTATAGTAGCGACTTTTAAAACCAATCTAAAAAACTAAAGTTTGCAATTGCTTTCTAAGATTAAATTAATTTGGTTTTAAGGATCAATCTAACTTTAAATTTTACAACATTTTTACTACAAATCATTAGAAGTAGATTTTACTGCTTTTAAATTTATTATGATCGAAGCTCTAGATTCTAAAGATTTTTAATGCGTTTCGTTGAATTTGAAGCTTCTTCGCAGAAAGGTTAATAGCAGTGAAAATTGTATGCTTTTGAATGCTATCTGAATACGCCCTAGAAGTTCAATTTCAAGACGTACTATTCCTTAATGATGGTATTAACCTTCATTTTTTCAAATTTTTTGATTTGAATTACACGTATCTCTTTATTTTTCTTCTTTTTTTGTGTTACGTATTTTTTGACTTACATGACTTTTTGTGGAACACTTTTTTACCGAAAAAGTAATTAAAAGGTTTAAATGGACAAAATAAAATACTCCAAAATGCATAACAAAAGAAAAGAGGATAGAAATTAATAAAACAGATTTATTAATGTGCTTTACTTGATCTCATTTTGCATATTTTTACAAATTATCTTAACATATTGATTGCTATAAGTAAAAGAAAACGAGAGAAAAATATCACTCTAGGCTGAAGGTGTTCTCTATATGTCTCACTTAGACCTTAAGATTATAAAAATAATAGAAATTTTCTTACGTTTTTCTTTGCTTTTTTTTTATTTCATTTTACTTTTTTATCACATTTTCTCGTAATTTCATGAAATATATTTTCTATAATAAATTTTTTAACTTTTTATCGTAATGTTCTTTCGATACATTCTGCAATTGATTGAAAAGGCCAAAAATAAAAAGGATTTCAATTTTTTCGTTGGTACGTTCACAATTTTAATTCTCTTAATTTTAATTTTCGATTCTAATAAATTTCTTCTTTTATTTATTTCTGCCCTCTTTATTTTTTATTTTACTTCGCTTTTCTTTTTTTTGTTTGTTTTTTATTTGCATTTAGCAATAAAATTCGAAAACTTAACAAATAACACCTTCTAAAAATCGATAACTTCCAGAGAAAATTAAAAAAAAAATAAAATAATAAAAAAAAATGTATGAACCCTAAATGTAAAATGAAACAATTCAAAAGGCGCAAAAAGCAAATTCTACAAAAATGATTCTATTTTTACCAGTCAACATGTGTATAAAGATTTTTCTTAAAAGATTTTTTATCTAACAAAAATGAAAAAAAAAACAATGTTTAATTTAAAAAAGAACTGACTTAAGTACAAATGTATGTATTCATGAAATTGATTAAAAAAAAAAAAGTATAAAAAATTATGAAATTAATAAAATAAGAGGCCATCAGATTTAAGCCACTCGTCCTTTTTGATTATTTTTTTCCGTAATATTTTAATAGTATTGTCTATCTTAGCTATCTACGTATATCCAAACTTCTCTCACATTTTAATCTCTTCAAAATAATTTCGCGTCAGGGAAGCTGTAGTGGTTTAAAGTATGCCCGACAAAATATTGCTGAAATTGATGGTGGTAAATCTTGTTTCCTGTAATAAGTGTTGCATTCATCTTCAGTGATTTTTTCAAATGCAGCTGCATATTCTCTGTGAAATGATATCATGTCAATGTTTGCTCGTCCAATTTCAGTTAATGCCAAAAATAAAAGATCTCTGTAAATTGAATGTGTTCTATCGACACCGTCACGTTTTAACTTATATCTTTCATTGGCTAAACGTTTAACTGGAACTAATAAGTCATTACAACGAATTGATGTTATAATTTGTTGTATTGTACTAAAAAATAGGTGGGAAAAATTTTATTACTTTATTTTGTTTTTGCAAAAATATTTTCATATTAAATTTAAATTTGATGGCTTGATTTAAATAGAGGAATTTATGCGCAATTTTTCATTGTACCCAGAATAATTGACACTCCACTTCTAATTGTCTAAATTAGTCTATGGATATATAGAGAAAGGAAAGTTCAACTGTTATAACTTTCTAATCCTGTTGGAATGAGATTGGTAAGAACTGCAGTTTGAATCCAGCTATGGTTAAGTGATTGTACATATAATAGGAGTTATCAGGTCGATGATCATTCATGATGTTATCGAGTGATGGATGGTAAAATAAAGAAAGGTGCAGCTCATCTAGTTACTATAATATTAAGTTCTACCTCAAACAAAGTCCTTGAAATTATTACTGGTTTGATCCCAATTACTTTTTATGTAAAACATTAGGTGAAAAAATCTGCAATCAGGATTTGCTTGGACGGCAATTGTGGGAATGAAGGTCATAGCACATCTTATAAAATAATGCACTGACGAGGTCTAAGATACGACTTCTTATCCATTAGTTATTGGAGAGAAATTTTAGGAATAGGATACTACATATAAGAGTGGAAATGATTAAAACCTAAAGTTCTATTAACGGATGACTCGAAAATAATCGAGGGTTATGAAGCGGGACTTGAAACTATTTTGTAGGTATCTAAAGCATGCTATGGTATTCCAGTGCGAGGTCTATATTGTTAAAGTTGTTGTAAAGCAGCTGATTGAGAAGGGCACTATGCTTTTAAGGACCTGGCTGAAGTCTGAGAGATTACTGTATTTGAATAAAGCACAAACTAAAGCTTGTATTAGTAAACAAGCCTTTCATTTGAGGCATATTGATTCCAAAGATCTATTGAGAGATACAGACGTTCAATTCTAGGTGAATACTGCATTGGTAGCTGCCTGATTAAGCCTCCAGTCTTCAGGGGTATCACTTTGTCTAGTGGTGGAACCTTATTATGAAATCGTTAGATGGTAGCGTACAATGGAATTTTTTGGGTCTTGGTGGTAAAAATATCTATTTCCTTTGAAAAATAATAGATCTATGCGCTCCCCTACCCCTTAATTTCAAAATATCCAAAAACCTATTATCATATGAAAACATGACAAAACAGAAAGGAAAAAAATATAAACATTACATGTGATGGCTAGCGCAACGGTTTATTATTCTTTGCTGTTGGTTGTTGTGAGGAAAATAATGCAAAAAATATAATATCAATTGATTATGTGCGCTTGTGGAGACTTTCAAATCTGAAAATCAATTCAAAAAATGTATTCGTAAATGTGCCAATGTGTGAATAGCGACTCGACTTAACTTATAAACAGTTTTAGTATTTAATGTAAAACTACATGAATTGTTGTTATATTTTTAAGTCTTCTGCTCAAGATAATTTCTTTTTAATTTATTATTAAAGATTTTTCTTTTATTTCTTTCAATTAAATGAAATCTACCGATGATAAATGAATTTTTGAAATTTGCATTTACTTACTTTCTTGGTATGTAAGTCTGTTCAGTGAGAAGTGCCTTAAGTAAAGGACTTGTTGGTAAATTTTGCTTCCATAGCATATAAAGTGGTGGATCTGATTCTGAGTGTAAATTTATGTTATCCCAAAGACATTGAATTTGTACTGTATGTAAATTACTTAGAGGATCATTTAATGCATCATTTTCTGAATCAACCTAAAACGTAAAACAAGCAAAAAACATAAAGATTTTAATGTTTTGAACAATTAAATAGAAAAAAAAATACCAGAAATAAAAATACTTACAGATTTTGGTAAATATAAATCTGGTAAATGAGTTGAACTTCCAATTCTTTCCATAATCCAAATTAAATTCCAATAAACAATGCGATGTTCTTCAGTAAAACTTTGTTTCAGTAAAGCATTATCACCCTCTTGACATAAAATATTTTCTAATTCTTTTCGCAAAACTAATGGATTTAAATAGTGCACTGTAAAACTTTCAGATTGTTTAATTTTTTTTAATTTTTCATTAACAATTATTTGAACACTTAATCGTGGTACAGTTGGTTTATCGCATGCTCGACATGTTGTATTTAAATTTGAATCTTCGGCTGTCCAATTTGCCATAATTTCTTCATCATAAAGTAAAACAGAACAATTACGACATTGAGAACATGAAGTTAATTGAATAACAACATCAAAATCATTTGTTTCCTGAAATTAATATAAAATTTCAATTCATATAATGAGATGATGAGATTTCTAAAAAGAAAAATCAAAAATCAATTATTACTTCTGTATTTGAAGGATATAAATTATCAGGTAAAACTGGATGCGTGTTCAAACTGTTACTTGATGTATTTTCACCCAATGGTACTAAATTATTATAACTGGATTTGCGTGATTCACTTAATCGACCCCATACATCTAATTCACTTGAAACTCTTCTTGAACGGCATGTATTTTCGTCACCACCACCAAAATCATCTTCGATTAAACTTTCATTTCCAGCTGCAGAATTAGTTTTAACTGGAGTCGATGTAGCTGAAATAGCTTCCTTGATTTCATCTAATTTTTTTGCTACAGATGTAGCAGCCTGTTTTATGCTACTTATTCCTCCTTGTATAATTTCATTTGATTTCTTTCCTGTAAGACTGGGACTACAATTATAAAAAATATTTGAAATTTTTTTCTTTTTTTTTATGTTCAATTTGTTTTTTTGTTTTTAAAAATTTCTGTTTTAATTGTTTTAAAAACTTCAAGAGACTATACGATGAATAATAAACAAAAAACATGCAAAACAAAATTACTTTTGAAAGAAAAAAAAAATACAAAATAAAACATCTAACTAACTTACCTTATATTTGATATATTCTCAATTAGATTCGTGGGTAATTTAAGCTCTTTCTTAAAAGACAGCCGTGCAGGTGAGTAACGTCTAACCACAACAAAAAGAAAACGAAAATAAACAGAAACTAAATGTAAATAAAACAACTAAGTCATGCAAATAATTAACGAATGCATAGAACAAAAAAAATCAAACACTTTTGATGGGCTTTTATACTTAAGAAAAAAAAAAACAAACGCTTATACATCCACGAACACATACTTAAAATATTTACCCAAAATTAAATTTAAGTGTTGATCCCAAATGAGCTAGACTTGATGTAACCGATGATACTGGCATTGTTTCTGAACGATGCATACTTTTACCCAATTGCATTGATTCATCAAATGTAGCGCTGCGATGCCCTTTAAACAACACAGGCTGATCTGTGTACATAATATTATTAACTGTAGATGATTTTTCTTCTAAATTATTTGAAACAGTTGTTTCTGTAATTTCGTAATCATCTTCATCTAATGCTCCAAGTGGATCATTTTGTGTAACTGGTGTACGTGGTGATATTCTATAAAAATTAAATCTAAAACTATCACATTAAAACTAATACTACTCAAAGTGTTTACTTAGTAGGGCTATTAATATTTTGTCGTGTAAAACTATCATCATCCAAATCTTCTTGTGAGCTAGTCATTTCTGTTGCATTATCACTGGATTCATAGTCATCTATTGTCATAATTTTAAAATGTTTTGTTACTGTATTGCTATCTTTTGTTAGTGATGATTTTCTTGCTTGAAATTTATTTAAAAGTTTTTCATCTGTTTTCATCATTTGTTTTGAATCTAATTCACGTGGTGGGCTCGATGGTGCAGACTTATACGACGATGACGATTCACTTGTATTTGCTGATACTTTATTAACACATTCACCTGATATTAATAGGCCAGCACTCGTAACAACATCTGATGATTCTTGTGGTCCTGATTGTTGCCGTACAATACTACCTAATCTTCCTCGAAGTTTATCAAATGCAGAAAAATCTAATGATTGATTTGTTTGTTCAACATGCAATGAATTATTTGAGTCTAAACTTGTTCGTGATGTACCATCAACTGCGGTAAGTTTACCTAAATTGTTTTCTAAAGAAGTTGATAAATTATTACCTTTTGCAACACATTTTCTACTTCCGGCTCGACGAAAATGTGCTGCACCAAGAACAACATTTTTTATACTACGCCATCTCAACTGACTTAATGTTATTCGTCCAGAAGACCATTTTGATTCTAATACACAACGATTATAAAATCCATACGTAAGTGCATTTGGTTGTACACCAGAACGTTTCATTAAGTAATGCAATCTAACAGCCAATACAGGTAAATTATGCATCCCACAAAGTTGCATCATAACACGATAACAAAATTCATCACATGTTATTTTTAATTTACTTGAACGAACTAATAAATCATATGCTGCTTGAACAATTATTCTTTCTTTTCCGGGTGAATTTAATACCATACTTGGTAAAATTAAAAAATAAATTGAATAGCACGTGGCTAATAAGCATTTCGACCATAATTCAGGATTATTTTGACTTTTTTGAGCTAATTTCTGTGCCATTTTTATTTCATGTTTCGTTCGTCGAGCAATTGGTGAACCAGGTGCTGTTGTTAAATTTTGTTCTAAAAAATTAAATACATGCGTTTTTTTAACTGGTTTTAATAAACGTGGATCCAAAGCAAATGATTTGTAGCTGTAAACTTGTTGATCATTTGAATCTATAAGATAAAATTATAAAAACAACATTTTATATATTTTTTCCATTGTAATTTTAATTACTTACTTCCTATGCTGTCTGGAGGTAAAATATATTTCGTTCTTTCACTATTATGACTGGATTCCCAATCAACTAATCTAATTTCTGTTGGCATATCATCATATGCTCCAATTTTTTCAGCACATTCATCGAAAAATGCTAATGCATGATCATCATCTGATACAAAAGAACGTTCCTCAATAAAACGAATAAACATTTGTGTCTTCATTAAAAGTTGAAAAAACTTGTGATGAGACTACAAAGAAAAATTTAATTTTTTTTTTTGTAATCTAAAAAATATATGTACGGTCTCATTTCACTCTCACCTTGTCTCTAGAACGTAAAAAATTACTTAATTGAAATAAAGCATTTGGATCTGTTGCTCCAACTGATTCTTTTGTTGATATTGGAACTAAATATTCCCTGTATCCTCTTAAAATTGATGCCATGAATCGTAAAAAGGCCTCTTGTATTCGTTGCTCTAAATTTTGCTAAAATTTTAATTAATAAATTAATTTTTAAATCATATTCATTCTATATTTACCTCTCTCTTTTTTTTCTTAAAATCTCTATCTAAGCTATTTGTTGATTCAATAGCTTGCTGTTGTTTTAATTCTTCCAAATATTTCAATGTTTGTTTAAGAATTCTTGAAGCTCTTTTTGGAAGTAATTTTATAATCAAATGTTTCTGTGATTCACACATCTATCAACATTTTTATTTCAATTAATAAATTTTTTTAACAATAATTAAAAAGAAATAAATTATTTTACGCTTATATTGTTGGTATCCAAATCTATGCATGTTACATCCTGTGGTGGTTCATATAAATCAAAAAATCTTGAATCAACTCCAATTAAATATGGTAAAGGTGCATGTAAAACTTCTGCAAGACCCAGTGGACAAAGAGGAATGTATGGACATTGCCACTTAAATGGAAATAACATTGTTACAACAGCTTCTGCAACTGCTGTTAGTGTTGCTGGTCTAGAAATTATTTTAAATGTGTTTTTATTTAGAGAATATGAAATCTTCTTAACATTTACACTAATTTTTTATTTAAAATTTAAAAACATGAGAGAAAAAAATTAAAGAAAAACTCATTGCTACTTTTCTTAGAATAAAAGTTTTAAATCAACTAAACAAAAATATAAGAAAAAAGTTAAAAGTTCAAATTCTAATATGTAAAAAAGTTTTCAAATTTTAATAAAATCAAACTAAAATTTTAGTAAGAAAAATATACTTTTTCTTTCTAATTTTAAATAGTTAACTCTAAAGTTTAACAAAACCTACCTTAAGGAATGAATTAAAATTTTTTGTTCTGTTAAAGCTAACAAAAGAACATGCAAGCAATTATCTGGTCCTAAATTCGAGAGCATTGATTGAAAACCAGCTCCACTTCGGGGCAATGGTGAATCTTCTGGTTGTGTTAGTAAAATTCTTTCACTACTTTTACTTGATAGCTAAACAAAAAAATAAAAAATTAAAATTTTTATGTTTATTCTTTCTTTTAATAAAAATATTTCAAGCACACTCAAGATCTCTTTAAAAATAAAAAAGCAAATAATTTAACTTACATTATAGAATTGACTAACAAAATAAAAAAAAAAAAAATTTTAAAAAAAACTTGAGAAAATCAAAATTCTTGGTATATTTCTCCAAAAATTAACCATTAAAAACTGAGGGCTTATTTTTTAATACTCGTCCACAGAATGACAGAAAATTTTATGAGGGCTTATAAAACGCTTAAAAGAATGAAAACCTTATATAAAACATTAACCCTTAATGGTTGAGAGCTTGTTTTGTAATATTTGATCATAAGACGACAGAAATTTTGATGAAAAATTATACAGCCATTATAATTTGCACATTAGAACATTATTTTATGGCAAAAATTTCTTGTTTGTTTATGTCTAATAATCTGTTACAAAAAAAGTCATTTTTAAACTATTTATTTTTAATCAGTGTTATTTTTATTTCCCCATATATTGTTTGAAGAATTATACAGATTTTTGAACGATTCTTCAGAAAAGATAATGAAAACATGAACATGTGTACGTAATTTCCTTACTTTCCTTTTAATCCATGGCTTTTTAATTGTTTGTATTGGGCTTTAGTTAGTAATAATGCTCATCAGTGATTATAAATCAACATAAAAAATTTCTTTTATCACGATTTATCATGGCCAAATAATTCTTCAAAAATATTTCAAATTGTTGAAGTTGTTTTTAACAGATGTTCTATTTCTTTTGAATTCAGTAGTCTATTTTACATTTGTGACACATGCTGATGTAAATTTTTTGTAGTATATGTTATTCGTCTTCTCACTAATTTACATACCGTTCCTCTCAAACAAAATTAATAACTCCATAACAACATGATATTTCTTCTTGTTTTGATTTTATTCAAGAAATAGTGAAAACGAGCTAATTGAGGACGTTAAAAATTTTACCACAACGCTTATAAAAGATGCAATTTTATATAGCTAATAGTACCACATATGCAAAAGTATCAGTTCTATGTACTTTTTGAAATTGCTTCGTAAATTTCTTTTCATCTCTAACTATTTTCCATTAGAACCTCTCAAATCA
>JXPE01033523.1:5974-17117 GCA_001015215.1 Holcocephala fusca
AAAGTAATAACCAAAAATTGAGAAAATTAAAGCGAAGGAAATCGTTAAATTCTCTGTTTTTAACCAAAAGTTTTGAAAGAATTAAGCCTACAAGGATTTAAGTTTAGTCAGGGTTTTAAAGCTGCCATCATTTGTACTAAAAACATGAAACAAATTGCTTTAATTTGAAAAAAAGGGAAATTTGATTTAAATAACATTTTTTTAGCGTTAGCAACAATCTCTATTTAGTTGGAGGAAAATTTTATATCCTTAAGTGAGATGTCATAGTTCTAATTCTGCCTAATTCTATCTAAGAAAAAAATTTAGGTCTGATTAGATGCACACCTCTCTAACCGTTTTACTGAGTACCGTCGATATATCGACGCATTGTAAGGATGCAAATAATGCATAGCGTCGATATATCGACTTCTGTGTAGTTTGATTTTAGATATCGAACTAAATGGGGGTGGGTCGAATTGGGCGCATTTAAATACTTTTAATTCGTAAATAATAATATTAGCTCTTTGCACTCCGGCGTCCCATTGAAGGGACATTGTAATTCTAGCATATCACTCGGATGTCCCCTAAAGGGAACATTAAAATTTATTAGTGATTTAGGAGAATTGAGTTACTTCAGCGCAACTTTTTAAGAAATGCATGTTTCTTTAAAATTTTTTCTTGAAATTCCAGAAAAAATCAAATCAAAATATAGTGAAACTACTACTACAAGAAATATCAGCGGGTTTTCTGTCGGACGAAGAAATAAAACGCGTGCTCAAAACTATTCTTGTCCTTCTCGGTGCCACTTGAAAAGAGCGATAAGCACAGTTTATAGAAGAAAGGTTAATATGCGAACATGAACATAGCAAGCAAGTTATATTTCCACTTCTTAGCAAGGACATTTCTTTAAAATACGTGAGGTATACGCATATATGCGCTGGCGGACTCAAAAACAGGATATTTATTTACAATACTTTCATACTATGGAAGTGTTGCTTCTGATGAAATATCCCGGCCTTATTTCCAGTAAGCATCATGGTTCCGCTACGTTTACATAACACAGTTTCTGATACAAAAGGATATCACATGTCCATCGACAGGAACTATACCAGCATACCTTTTGGGGAAGAATTGCTAAAAATGAAATGTCATCTTACTAGCACCATAAAAGTCAATCGGAAAGGCGTGCCGACACATAAAAAACCAAAATGTTCAAGAAATAAAATACTTGATATATAGGAAGAATAGTACTATCAAAACTTACTACTCAAAACTTATAATTACCATGAGAATCTGTAAATGTCTATGGTCAAAACAATTTTGGAACATTGAGTGACAATTTTTCTTCTAATGAAAGTACTGACAGTGACGATGAAATTAGAATAAATGAGTATTTGTAGTGAAAGTGAAAATGATTCTATTTCTTTTGACGATTTTGATTTCCGATATTTTTGTACAGCTTCCTTCCGATATAAATTTTTCCTATGAAACCAATAAAGATTTTTTTTAAAAATTCTCGGACCACAAAATTTATCTTTCGATATTGAAAAGCCTACTGGATATTTTAACTTATTTTTTACTTCTTTGATCCTTAAAATTATTGTAAAAGAAACCAATCGGTGCGCCCAACAGTTTTTGATATCTGGAAGTGATCTAAAACCGAGATCACGTGCTAAACTATGGAAACCAGAACCGGCCGGCACAAACCGGCATAAGGATTATTAATTAATTTTGCCAAACATCAGTAAAAAATTCAAGATGCAAAGATATTGGAATAAAAGAAATATTTCATAACGACAGCTGAAATTCTACTTGAATTGATGATTAGCTACAACATAGAAATTTTAGTAATAGTCGAATAAGGAAAGATTCAATTGACAGCTAGACTATTTAAGGTAGACTTTAGAATAAGAAACTAAGAGAAATTAAGTCCGGCCTGGTAGCTCACTGGTTTAACCATTGGAATATCCGAACAGAAGGCTGTGAGCTCGATTTTCGCTTAGGACATTAAAAGCAGGGGCACAATGGACCCGCACGGATGGCCTAAGTGTTAAAGACCCAAAAGGATCTCCTCCAGAAAAACAAAGTGCTTTACTAACTCTTAGCGTACTTTCTACATAATGGAAGCCAGAAACGGAGATCGAAAGAAAAGCGTTTATTGCTGTCTTGTTGGAAATGGGTATCACCAAAAGACCAACCATAAATTCCTATTGATCTTATAACTCCAGATGTATTTCGTGGTTCAAAAAAATTTTTCCCCCTTGATCGTTTTCTGTTGATACTCATATTTTTTCATTTGATTGATAATAAAAGTTTAGCTCCACCCGGTCATCCAGATTACGATCTGTCTGCCAGATTTTCATCATTAGTTGATCACGCTAATAAAGCTTTTCGACACTACTGTTGACCTCATAGAAAATTAACAATTAATAAATCTTTAGTTGGAACTCAATGCAATTCTGTTATCAAACAATATATGCGGAATAAGAAATATCACAGGTGGCGCATAAAATTTTGGATGCTGTGTCACTCAATCACTAATTATTATCTAGGATATATTCTTACAAAGGAGCAAGATTGGATGATGGTAAAAATGAATCAAAATATCTTGGACTTGATCACATAGTTATAGAAAAATTACTTAGTATTAGGGACTATATAAACAAGGGCTACCACTTATTCACAGACAACTTTTACATATGTTTTAAGCTTGCTAAAACATTATTGGGGAAATGTACATATATTGCATGCACATAAGAAGAAATGTAAAGAAATCCCTAAAGATCCCAAGAAAGCTGATGTTCGAGCACTGAAATACTTTAAGACCAAAGATATGTTACTATGTTTAGTTAGGGACAAAAAATCCAAAAAATTCTAGCAACTATAACCACAAAGAAAACAAAAGGATCATTTGAAAGAGAATAGGTGAAACCAAACATCATTCACAATTATAATAGGTTTATGGATGGAGTAGACGAATTAAATAAAATGTTGTATGTTTAATTCCATGAATGGAGAATACTTAAATTTTGGTAAAAAGTTGCATTCAATATATTCGGAAGGATGGTTAAAATTCACATATTCAACACCTCCACAACCCCAAATATGAGGAAAAATGACAAGATTGGAATTCACATCACAAATAATTGAAAGCATCGAAAAAGAGTGGATGAATAAAAGAAAATGTTGCAAAGTCACATTCTCAACATCAAAACAAAGTTACCTGGTTCGAAGCTTGGACGCTATACGGTGTGTGTAGTAATAAAGGAGGAAATGGAGTAACAAGATCTTCAGGAGTTGATAAAAATATTGGCATTTAATCAAAAGGATATTTTTTTCAGAAATGCTTACGCAACTCTTACGCAGTATGTGAAAAACTGGTCAGGAGTAAATCGGTTAAATAAAGTGTTGAATCGTTGATTGAAATCAGCATCGATAACTTTTGGATATTGCTAATTTTCATTTTTAGCAGACTTTACTGATAAATTTGATAAATGGCTAAATTTTCCTTATGCTGGATTTTGCATGAATAGAAATTTCGTCACAAATGCGGCACTAAAGATTTTTGTTTTAATCAAATTCAAGTCATTATCGTGAAATTGTGAATTTTTTATGCAAATTGAGGAAAAATTTCAAGGACGTTTACAGTACACAAAAAGTCTTAGAGAACTAACTTCATCTTATTAATCACTGAAAAAAATCTGTTGCCTTTTGATAAGAAACATGTGATTAGTGTATTAGATCTACGATATCCTCTTAGAGGAAAGATCTTAGTACAAAACGGTTACAGCTTATCACACTAGAGAATGATGGATGACCATCGTATACAAGATTTCATTAAATTTGATAATATAATTCAAAGTTGAATCAGAGCTAAATTTTAAAATGCTATAATTAATATCTTGCCATCGATCAACTGATAGCCATAAAAGTTCAGGAAATGATTTCTAAAAAAATATTCATTCAGTTGATGGTATAAATAAGTTTTGAGAGTTTTTGATAATGTTTAAGGATTTTGAAGGGTATCTTTGAAAATTCATTCAGAAAAATTCGTAAAACGTATTTTATTGAAGGCATGGTCTATATTTAGCTAGGACTTTTCCTTGTCTTTCAAGCCATCAAAACTTTCTTGGCGACTTTTGCTATATATCGACAAACGTCATCGTGCTGAAAGATCACTTTATCATATCTTTTGGTATATTGGTGGTGTTTGAGCTTAAGAACAGAGTTATCCATTTTGTGGTTCGAAAGTAAACGTACAGTGACTTTTTGTGGATGCAATGGTCTTTCGACAGTTATTTTTGGATTTTCCCTGCCCCAGATGCGACAATTTTGTTTGTTCACATATCCACCAAGCATAAAATAAGCCTCATCACTGCAAAAAAATCTGATGTGAAAAATCGTCATCCATTTTTGTAGTAAGTTTACACTAATTCAGCACATTCAGTGGTTGTTAAACGATCCATATTGTAAAATGGCAAACCTTTAACTAAACATATGATGCCTTGGATGACAGTTCTGTTTGACATATATCACTGCAACAGGGCTGCCAAATCCAGACCACGAAATGGATAACCCCATACTTGGCTCAATTTCATTAATTGATTTTGTTAAAGTTTTCCTATAATGGTTTCCTATCAGGGTGAGTAGCTTGTAGTAGATAACTTCGAGCTGATCCAACCAAATGCAAGGAGTTAACTTTTTTGTCATTACTATTCGGTTTGATTGTTAAATTTGATGCATGGCCGGAAAACTTCACTATTTCCTTCATTTTGGATTGTCATAATAAATCAATTTTTTGCCTTTCATCACTATTTAATGCAAGAACCTCTTTGGAATTAACATTTGGTACAATTTTGCAGCTTTAATACAGTGTCTTCAAACATTACTGATGTCTCTTTTTGCATTTTTTTCTCGCTGATGTCGAAATCTCCACTTTTGAACACTGAGACCAATCTCATTTTTATTCATAGAACATGGTCCACATTTAACACAGCAATTGATGTCCATCAGCTGCCCTTTTATTCAAATTAAAACAAAAAATTAGAACTTTCCTCACAATGTGTTTTGCTAGCACAGAGGTTAAAATAATTAGAATGCAAAGAAAATATATTGCTTTTTTTACATCGAAATGATATATACTAGATTTTTGATTGCAAGATGTCCTAATGCAATTTAATGCTAGCTCTGCCATCTCTTTAAAATCCTTCAACCATCATTTGTACGCCGAATAGAATTTTCAAAAAATGGTAAATATTTGCTTACAGCTGTTCCATCGTTATAAAATATATTCGATGCTATCCATGTTGGATTACTAAATTTGAACAAAATCATGTCTATAGTCAGAAATTAACCAAATTAATGAAATAGTTGGTAATAAAAATGTCCTTCTATTGTGACGAAGAGCAAGGTTTTATTTGATCATGAAAATGCTCGACGATATATGGGAAATATCATACCTAAAAAATTGAAGGAGTTTACTTGAGAATTTGTATCCCATCCCATAGCATATTATCCAGAAAATATTGAAAGTGCCTATGAATAACTTAAAAGCCTGGAATTCTTTTTGAGTGGAAAAAATTATTATTCGAATTTCATTTAACCAATTCCTTTCAATATTGTTCAAATTAAAGGACGAAAAATTTCTTTCTGGTGCAACTAAAAAAAATACACATAATATTCTCTAGAAAGATAGACAATTAAGGAAAATAAATTATAGATTGATATAAATTACTATGATTTTTTCTAGTCTAAAAATGATACTAAAAACATATGAGCCCACGAATTTATGTGTTCAAAAGAGTTTAACCTTTTTTCAATTGAAATTTGTTTGATTTTAATATCATCTAAAAATTTTTCATTTCATTTCGAATTCTTTTTAAATTATAAAGCACTGTAAGAAAAGAACAAATGTAGAGTTCAGCAAGGAAAACTCTTAAATATTTTTAATTATTGCTTTTGAGTTTTAAATATTTTGTTTTTAAAAGAAAAAAAGGAAACTCTGGATTCCAAGGAATCATAATTACTTCTTTTCACCACAAAAGAACTATTCAGAAATCAAAGGTGAATTACATTTTTAGGTTTCATTAAAAACAAGGACATAACAAAAAAAGGAGGAGTGGCACAAACCAGAAATAAAGAAAAAGGATTTACCTTTCGCAAAATATTTTGGTTTAAATGCCTAGCCAAACAAAATATTAGCATGAAAAATTCCTGTGACCTATTTTTTTAGTTCCTTCGCGTAATGGAAAAACTTCCTTTGAATTTGTTATATTTTTGCTAAAAATGAGACATTTTGCTTGTGGAAAGAACAAAGTTAAAGGAACATAAAAATAAAAACATAATTTTTACAAAACTATGAAATAGAAGCAATTATTTAACTCATCAGAGCACTAATTATAATAAATAAGACTTAATGAATCACATTTAAGTGTCTACTTTGTTTTACCTTCTAGTCTTAAGACAGACTAAACGCCAGCTTATTTTCAACAAAATTTACTAAATTATTACTGGTCTAGAGATCTACTCCTCTTACTTTTTAACTCTATCCATCAAAATAAGATTTATTGCTCGAAATAATTTTTTACTTAATTTACGTTTAACATTAATTACATTAATTTTTCTAAAGTATTTTACATTGAATACTTATAGATTAAATGTTCGATGTTCTAGAATGGGCAAGAACTGCCTTACAGCATTTGTTGAGTACATCGCTAGGAAAAACTAAAGCCAGTTTTCAAAAAACCTACCAACGATCATCGCTTAATACTAGGCTAAAGCTAAACAAGACTTAAACTAAAAAACAATTAATTGCAATTGGAAGGGAAATTAGAGAAGGAATTGGTCAAGTTGTGTTTACTGATAGACTCTTTTGTTTTGGTCAGTGAATCCTCTGTTATATAGAGGATCAAGGAATTCTTTTAAATACTGCGCAGGTTTTAATCTAAGCGCGTTTATTATTTCAGGATTTAGAATACAAGAACGTTTGATGAGTTTATTAATGGAATTTTGAACATGGTCAAGATATCTGTGAGCAATTGAAATTAGGTATTCGGCAAGACGCGATGTGTAGGATTTTTCGTACAAGTATGAGTTTAAATGATGGTTTCCATTTGCATCTTATACAACGACGGAGTATTTTCTTTTGCAATAAGCGAAACTTTTTAATTTGCGCTCAATAAATGTAAGACCAATTTGAAAATGCAAGGGAGATTATGAGAGAATTTTAATTCGGACATCAAGTTGATTACTATGCGTGGAAGTGCATTTTGGAGGTGATTTCTACGAATAAGCACTTTTTGGATTGTTTTATTTACGTGCTCAATGAAGGTCATCATAAGAGTAAAGTATACTCCTAGATAATTCATTGACTTTATTGATGGGAGATATGAGTTCCCAACTTTAAGATTGATATTCCTTGTAAGATATTGAAGTGGACGATCCTTCTTTGTTCCCGTGAATGCTATTGCGACTGCCTTTTTGGTATTAATCTTGATTTTTTATTTTTTGCAGTAGTCATAGAGGGTGGATAAATAGAAATAAAGATGACGCGATTCAATTGAGGGTGCTTTTTAACAAGTATAAGCAAGGAAGTCGTCGGAAAAGCTTAGTTGTTTGACTTGGGGTGGAGGCGATGGAATGTCGTCTGTATAAATATTGAACAGCTTGGGCCCTAGAACTGATCCTTATGGGACACCAGCTAAAACTTTGAATAAGTTTGAGAAGTGGCTTTGAACCTTCACTTGGAATNGTCATCATAAGAGTAAAGTATACTCCTAGATAATTCATTGACTTTATTGATGGGAGATATGAGTTCCCAACTTTAAGATTGATATTCCTTGTAAGATATTGAAGTGGACGATCCTTCTTTGTTCCCGTGAATGCTATTGCGACTGCCTTTTTGGTATTAATCTTGATTTTTTATTTTTTGCAGTAGTCATAGAGGGTGGATAAATAGAAATAAAGATGACGCGATTCAATTGAGGGTGCTTTTTAACAAGTATAAGCAAGGAAGTCGTCGGAAAAGCTTAGTTGTTTGACTTGGGGTGGAGGCGATGGAATGTCGTCTGTATAAATATTGAACAGCTTGGGCCCTAGAACTGATCCTTATGGGACACCAGCTAAAACTTTGAATAAGTTTGAGAAGTGGCTTTGAACCTTCACTTGGAATTTCCATTGTTTGAGGACCTGATATATAATGCTGTACAACTTCCATGGGTAACCAAGTTACAAAGTTTATAGATTATACCTTCGAACCAAGTTGTGTTGAAAGCTTTTTCTACATCTAAACTGATTGCTACTCTTGGTTCCTTTTTGGACGCACTAATTAGTACATTGTTTTGAAATATGTTTAGGGCCTCGAGTGTACTGTGGCGATTACGGAAACCGAATTTAGGA
This sequence comes from Holcocephala fusca, assembly GCA_001015215.1. Taxonomy (NCBI): domain Eukaryota; kingdom Metazoa; phylum Arthropoda; class Insecta; order Diptera; family Asilidae; genus Holcocephala; species Holcocephala fusca. The sequence continues at coordinate 14,351 of JXPE01033523.1, forward strand.
TCTGTAGTGATACCAAGTCCATCCCGTATACTCATTTAACTTCATAGCCACAAACCTTTCAAGCAACTTACTAATGGACTTAAGCCTGTCGTCAGATGATTAACTCTAACCATAAACGAAACTTACTTTAGTATAAATATAAAGATTTAATGTAATTGAATTGCCTCTGTATTATTGTAGCTATTGTCTAGGAATAGGATTGCTTCCAAGTTTGGTTTGTTATGTATCCTGCAATAAACAAGTACTTACTTTATTATCGACTAATAATTCCAGGCTTAAATACAGGCAGATATAAAAATTTCCTAAATACCAATTGGGATTAAGTATTTACATCAGTACTCTATTCTGAAGACATTTCATTATTTTGATGTCCTTCTCTTTAGAAATTTCTATATTGAAAGAGGAAGACGCCTTAACATTTTTCTATAGTTCTAACGTTTACTTTCTTGTATATCGCTCAGATTACTTAAATTTTCGAGCCATATTAAATAATTAAAGAAAAATTAACTATTGCTGCCTTTGATATAATAAGCCCTTAAATTGTGTATGGAATTTAACATTGGGTATGCAGAATTTTTTAAGTTAATCAGTTAATAGTTCTTATCATTTTCAGTACACTTTTCTGCATGTGAAACTAAGTGAAATATATGAGCTCCATATCATATCACAGAAAAAACGAATTTCAAACGAATAATCTTTAATCCGATGATAAAAAAAGTATTTCCTCTACTTTTAGCAAGCCAAGAATATTAACAAAATTAATAAAATTATTAGCACAAATTTTTCCAGTACATGCATGTAAGCTTTTCAGTGAAACCTACAAAAATTTAGGTGAATCATAATACCATTTTATAACTTTAAGCTTCTATAAAAATTTTAAAAAAAATTTTCATGAAAAATGTTATAGAAAAAAGAACGTAAAAAACTAATTTCGAAGATATGCCGAATATTTATACGAAATTAATTCATTGTCTAAGTAAGCCAAAAGGCTCAGTTTGTTCTAACTATTCTTAATTTAAGTTGGTCAATATGGTTTATAAAAGTTTTAAGCAGCAATTGAAATCCTACCGGCAGGAAGGACGAGTTTGGGTATTCACACCTTTTATGTAGAATGTAAGCCAAAAATTTAGTAAGGCACTTTTTTTTTTGGGGGGACCCTATCGGGTCCTTAACACGTAGGCCATCCGAGCAGGCCCATTGTTTCCCTTCTTTTAATGTCCTATGCGGGAATTGAACCCACGACCTTCTGTGCGGATAGTCTAATGATAACACCACTGAGCTACCAGTCCGGACTAGTAAAGCACTTACCAATGCATGTTTTTTTTCCATTTAATGAATATTTTGTTGTGCATAACTCTTTGCAAGCAACCTTTAGGTTATATTAGCACACTTCAGATCCTTATTTTCCTCTTCGTCATAAAAAACAATTCAAGTATGCGAATGCATTTCCTGGTGCAATAAATAGAATTTAAAAAAAAAATTCTTAAAATCCTGAGTGTTTTCTTCACGTTTTACCACTGGCAGAATTTATTTTAACATTCATAAGAATTTTGAACGAAAATTCATTCCAACCGTTCAATCTCCTCTTATCTCTCTTATAATTTGTTGCAATTACTTCCAATATATTTTGAAAAATCCAGGATTTATTCGTCGATAATTTACCAGCACATTAGGATGAAGATGACTGTCCAGAATTTGATATTGAAAGTTGAAAGAAATAGCAGAATGNCTTCACGTTTTACCACTGGCAGAATTTATTTTAACATTCATAAGAATTTTGAACGAAAATTCATTCCAACCGTTCAATCTCCTCTTATCTCTCTTATAATTTGTTGCAATTACTTCCAATATATTTTGAAAAATCCAGGATTTATTCGTCGATAATTTACCAGCACATTAGGATGAAGATGACTGTCCAGAATTTGATATTGAAAGTTGAAAGAAATAGCAGAATGGTCTGATACTGATAATCCACCTAATATCGAATCGTTTGTGAGATATTCTGATATTCGTATATTACCTAATAATGGCAAAAATATTAGCAATAAAACCGGAAGCTGTTCAGAGCAATCATCTGTTTCAAAACATCGTAGAAGAAATGAATCGTTACTATACCCAAAATGAATCTCGTCTTAAATACAGGGGTTTTTAACTAAAGTGGAAGGACGCGTGATTGAAAAAACTAAAAGAAATTTGTAGGACTGTTTCTACTAATGAAGAAATTTCGTTTATAAACTTAATAGAGATAAATATTGACGCGATTGTTTCAGGCAAATTATGGCATTCTACCATTTTTTCAAACAATGCAAGTACTTTTAATATTAGTGATCCTCTTCAAGAAGTTGGCCCAATTCTTATATACCATGCATCCAAGTTTACATTCGTATATAAACTTCATAGGGAACTTTCCCTTGATGAATGCCTAATATTGTGAGAAGGCAGACTAGCTTTCTATGCGTCAAAAATTAAAAAAGTTTGATTTTCTCGTACGAACGGTGTGTGATACCTCTACGGGTTATATCTGTAATGAAGAAATCTATTTAGCCTACAAGGAGCACTATTATGGCAAATAATCATGATCCTTCTAGGTCCTTCTGGTGCTATATAAAAACTTATAGCAGGATAATTAATATAATAGTGTGCAAACGAAACGTGAAATACTTCTCTAAAACCAAACAAGGTTTTATGAAACTATTAAAATAAGTAAAAGGCTTTCTAAATGTAAGATTTAAACTAGAGATCATTTATTTTCTTATTAATCATAGCG